>VZRN01001146.1:371625-427875 GCA_013397935.1 Dasyornis broadbenti
CGCCCCCCCCGCCCGCCCCCCGCGCGCGTCACCGGCGGAGCGGACGGGGACAACATGGCGGAGCGGCGGCGGCACAGGAAGCGCGTCCAGGTACCCGAGACTCCCCCTCCTCTCCATCCCTCCCTCCCCGCCGGGCGGCTCCCCCTCCCCGTCCTCGGAGCGGCTTCCCCCGCGACCTTCCCGCCCGACGCTGTTGCGAGGCGGCGGCTGCGGGCGGCCCGCCGTGAAGGAGGAGAGCACCTCAGTCTCGGGGCACCGGGAGCCCCTCAGGCCAGAGCGGGAGCCCGGTCTGGAAGGTTTTACTCAGAATTTTGTAACACCTTGGTAAACATTATGAAAACAGAGCAGGAGAGCTCAGGTAGGAGCGCTTTGGGGATGAGGCGCGGCCGGTGGGGCCCCCCGGCACATCAGAGGCGCCTCCGCTTCATCTCCATGGGCTCTGCGCCCTCGGAAGTTGTTCGTCTCTCGCTGACCAAAAAATGAGATTTGGAGTTGTTCCCTATTTTTAATCACCGTGTTATACTCAGAATCTCCCCCGTTATCAGTGTCGAACAATAGCTTAGTGCGCTTAACACCAAAACACCCGGGAGCTACACCGTCACCCAGCGTGTCCGGCCCAGGGATCGTAAGCAAAAGACGTGGGACAGATGGTAAAAGCATCTTAAAAGCAAACGTGCCCCAACCAGGAAATGATGCGGTAAGGAAAGGAAATTTGTGTCTGGAAAACATAAACAAACAGGCGCGCCTAAAAATAGACCTAATCAGCTTTGAGATCGTGTTAAAATGTAGTGATAATTGTGTGGTGGCACTGAGAGGCAAATTGAAAGCTGCTTCGGTGTTTTACTTACCTGGGAGCCTGTTGTGTCAAGGTGTAATTTTTGCAGGGAGTTTTACGGAGTTTTTAATGTGTGTTTTGGGCGTGCTTACAGTATCAGTGACCATAGCGCTCGTTACTGTTATGTGTTATCAACACTCAGCCTAAATAGTGTGTTTGTTTGGGATTTATTGCTCTGCTGTAAGAGCAGATAATATTCACAGGAGAGATCACAGAGCCATTCAACAATGCATGCTTCATATGTCACCCTTCTGCTTGGTTGCCTTCTCTGCCTTCTTATCCTTCCCCTTCTCAGCCCACTTTCCCTTCCCCCAGGAAGATGGAGATCTGACTACTTGTAAAGGTTCCTTTTTTCCCTTTAATTCAAATTACTGGGGCAGGGGGAGAAATGCAAAAAGTAACTAATTAAAATCATGTTGAACAAGCCCTATTCATCACAGCATTCAATGAATTGTTGTAAAACATGACAAAATTATTCTCATTTTAAGATTTTTCTAGGTTGTCCGTTTCCAAGGATGACGACAGCTCAATAAAGCATCCATGAAACCAAATTTAAATGTAATTTAATGTTTGTATAACACCCAAGGCTGTGGTCTTGCAGGCAGTTAAGCACATACTTAATTTCTAGCCTGTTAGCAGTGAAAGTATTTCCCAGATTGTTAGTAATTAAATTGATGTCTGGGTTTTAACGCTTAAGGTCGTGGCCTAAATTTGTGATATAATTATGCCGATAAGTGTGTATCGTGATAGGTTCCCACTGTAGGTCAACAACAATAGGAAGACAAGACAGTGAACAAAGAATACTGGTGAATACCCAAGGGGTGTTCTTAATTGGTCAGTGAATAAAACAGCTCATATTTTTCTTGGTAGTTGGTTTTGGGTTTGGTTTTTCTTAAGTTTTTTGAGCTTCACTGGCATACTTACAGTATGATTATCACGTTTTCAGGCTCATGCTGCAAGTGTGTTCTTTTGAAATGAAGTGTGGGATTTTTATTCCTAGGTGCTTCAAGTGTTTTAACAGTGTGTACTTAATTTAAGATTATGTTGGCCCCTTAAAGAGATTATTTATCGTACTGCACACAAGTCTGACATCTGAATACCCTGCCGTTGTTAAGCAGAGCTGTATTTCTTGACAGGAGTGAGGATCTTAGCAGAAGTTGGCATATTTAGCTGTGGAAGAGGCTGATGCAATGGAGTTCAGTTACAAATATCATGTGCATAGAACCTGGGTTTGGAATGAATTTTATAGGATTTTGTGCCTACCATCAAGATTAGAATCGTGGTAGTTAGGTCAGATAGCTAGACATGAAAAAAGGCTCAAAAAATAGTTCAAAGTTCTGTCTAGCCTACTCTGTGTTTCCCATCGGAAGCAGTCACAGGAAGGATGTGTTTTATGGAATGCATTTTCATCAAAAGACACATTGCCCAATCTGTGTTGCATAGCTTAGACTCTTCCTCTGAAAGTTACGAAAGTTGCAAGAATTTTAAATTCAGAAGTTTGAACAAAGATATTTGAGAGGTAAAATTTTCCAAGTGTCATTCCTGATGGTAATTTAACTGTAATCAACACGGAGATTAATTCAGACATGCAGTAGTGAAAGAAGGCTGGTCTGTACGATGCAGATTGGTTACCCAGTGGCTCCCACATGATTCAAATGTCTGAAATCAAGAATGCTTGCTGTGTATAGAGGACTTACTGAAAGAAAAACAACATATGTTTTCTAATGGCTAGTTTAATCTTTTTATTTTAAACAGATACATCTCAAAAGATGGGAGGTGGCTTTGAATGCTTGTTACTCCAGCAACCTGATCAAAGCTATTTCATGTCTTGGAACTATATATTTTTCCATACACGTCCTGAAATACTCACTTAACCACAAAGTGTTGAGCATTGGTTCCTTTGACAGGCGTTTGGCCGGGTAACACGTGGCACTGTGCTGGCAGCCCTGCAGTTTGACTGTTAAATAGGCATTAAGTTTTCATTACCTTGGCTGGATTCCACATGCACAGTTTTAGTCTGCCCGTGTCAGGTTTTGGGCTGATCTTTGCGTTAGGATTAACAGTGCTTGCGTCGCACCTTAGTGCTGTGTCCTGCACACCAGAAATGTTAATGCACATAAATACTGCTCCTGAAAACAGAGAAAACAGCTCCTGGGCAGTTTGTGGGTTGATGTCTCACTGCAAATTGATGGCTGAGGTGGCATCAGTGCCATTAATGACAGGTACTTTCCTTGTTGACTTTTTTTCCTTTAATTCAAGCTCTGAGATTCTCCTGATGAAGGACATCTACTAATCATTAACTGTTGTAGTTTACAGTTGTGTCCTGTCATGATTTGGGTTTTGCTGAGAAGAAAATGCAACAGCTTCATTGCTGCTCCTGTGCTCCAGTTTTGTGTGAATGACTCTGAAAAGGATCTGCAGAAAGAACAATATAATGGTTTTCCAGTAATGCATACTTTAGTCCAGCTTGCCCCTTTGGCTCTGTTTTCTTCAAAAATTCTGGTAAAGCTGAGTGGGATAATAACAAAGGAGAATGGTTAAATTATGTCTTCAACAGCTGAGTGGTATCAGGTAATAAAGGAGGAAGAAACAAAGATCAAGGGGGAAACAAGGGTAGAAAAATGAGAATTAGAAGTAGCAGCCTGAGTTGTCATTAAAATAAGAATCAATCTTTTGGAAATCTTGAGTTACATTTTTGGAAGTGGGAAGGGAAAAAGTCAGAACAGCTGGCCTGAGGTTGGAAGGGTTCTGAAGCTGGTGTGTTTTGGCTTCAAAATACTGTACATTGCTCCTTGGAGCTGTTTTTGAACTCTATATATTTACAGCTTTTGCTCAAAAAAGCTAGCAATGGTGAGAAGAAAGAGGGAAGAAAATAGATGCTTTGGTTTTCATAGGATATGTACTGGACTGAAAAACATCTGCTAATCTTTGTCGGTAAAGAAAAGTTAATGTTTTGTGGCCAACACATGGCCAAGGTAATCCAGAAGAACTGGTTTCTCTACATGGCTCTGCCACAGTTTCTTTTAAGAGACCTGGGGCAGTCCTTGTGCTGGTCATCAGTGCAGGAGTCGGGCAAGTTTATGTTTATTAGTCACTGAAGAAAATAGAGATGGAGTCCTGAGAGCAAGGCCTAACACCCTGGTGTGTTTGTTTGCTTCCTACCCACTCCAGTCATGCCTATTTGTTCTTTTTCTTGGTCTCTGGCACGTTGGTTTTTTTTAGGAAATGTACAAATATCTCAGCAGTACCCATTCCCCTGCCACAGAACATCCACTCTGAGGTCCTGACAGTCAACAGGGAAGGAAAAAAGAAAATACTGCAGTTCAGCCCAAGTTGTGATGTGCTCAGCACACACTGAGAGAAGGCTGATGCAGTTGTAGTATCTTTATAATGAGGAGAGATGTGTGGAATGGGACCTGGGCTGATATAGTGCCATTTTTGACATAGCTTCTCAGCTTGAAAATCAGGCACCACATGATAAATGTGTTTAAATTTCTCCTTTTCCTTATCTGAAAACTATAAACGATTAGGCTTCAGCAGTCTGCTTTGAGGGATAGTGTTCTGAAAATCTAAGAGCAAAAAAATAAACTAGATACTAGTTTTATTGAAATAAAAGAATTTTGATGACCCCTTTGAAACAGTGGAGCATAAATCCTTGTAATGCATTTGACTGAACACAGAATAACTTGTCTTGCTAGTGACACTCATCATTTACTCTCTTCTGATTTTTCCAGAAACCTTGTTAATGTTATGAAGTTGTGGAGGGGAAATTGTCCTGCCTTGGGTCATACCTGTCTTCTTGCAACTGTGATGCAAAGAGGGAATAAAAAGAGTGCAATTTTCAAAGTAGAAATCTGCTCTGCCCTTTTGTCATCCATTGAGAGTTCCAGGAGTAGGAGAACGTGAATAAGTCATGCTTGGGTAGAGCTGAGGGGGAGAAGGAAGCTCTTGGGCACACTGCTTTCAGTAGCTAGCTCAGTTCAGATGTTGTTTGTGATGTGTTCAGGCCTCTCTGGTGCTGCAGACCCAACTGGGGGTTGAATTAACTGGGAACTACATCAGTGTATGGAAGTCCAGAATGCACTGTGCTGTACATTGATTGGGGAGATAATGGTAAATAATTTGATTAGAATTTTATCTTCAGTGAATCTGGAAGGTCCCTGGGTTTGAAAAATCTCAGCATCCTTTTATGAATTCATATAGGCCAGAATTGTGATTGAGAATTATTCTTAAAAATTTAAAACTTCAGTGCATTTCTAGCAAGTCACTAGGCTGAGCACTGCTTTTCCTGTCAGTAGGTGGAGTTCTTCTGTCTAGACAAGTAAGAAATTTGGTTTGATTTTATTTTTAATGGCATTCTCCCAGAGTTTGTAAGCTACCAGGGATTGTAAATCTCTACATTTTATATGCTATCTAGTGACAACATACATTTTCCAATATATAAAACTAAAGTAGATCTAAGAGTCAAAAAAAAAATGTAGAGAAGTATTTGACACTATCCTACTTTATTATTATTTTATAATAGTTTAATCATAGAATTTTAACATTTTAAAACATTCTAGAAATAGATTACCCAAGATGTTTCTTAAATCTTTCTGTCCTTCCTATAAAAGCAAACTCTAAGTAGCAGGAAATTTTTGTACTCTTCTTTGTTACTTGGTTTCAAGCTTTGTAATTTTTTCAGAACTATCCCTTGATTAATTTGTATAATCTTTTCGTAAATGTCTGAGGAGGCTTCAAGTGAATGGGTTTGGGCTATTTTTGCAACTGAACACAAAGTTTGGTTGAACTGCAACTTTTAAAAGTTGTGCCCAGGGTAATGAACTTGCCAGTGCTTTAGCTGATTTCATTTAATGATGGAATATAATATTATTTTCTGTCAGTCATCTATTTTAATATTTTAACAGAAGCCTTGCTCTGCAAACAAAGGGATGAAAAATGGGGATTAAATTGCAGGGGACACTTTCTCAGAATGAGCTCAGTTAAACTGTGGCAGTCTCTCTCACCGGGAAGCTTTTTTTGTTTGGGCTATTATGAAACTATCCCTCATGAAAGGACAAAGAAATAGAGAGAAAGGAGCAATAGAGAGAAAGGAGCAATAAAAACAATCTCCTGGTGCCAGCCCCTGCCTGTGTAGTGCATCACATGACCCAGCAGGATCATAAATATTTTAGGAAGAAGGAGAAAAACCACCTTAGCAGAGGCATGAACACTGATGTGAATGTCTGCAGCCTCTCTGACTGTTTTACTGTCTGTGCTGTGAAGAACATTTGCCCTGTGAATTGTTCCAAATTTCATTTGCTGATAGGAAGTACTAGAAAAGCAGCATTTCACACACAGTTGCTGCCTGCAGTCCCCAGTCTCCTGATGCCTTAGCCTATGTGGTAATGATGGGACACAGTCACTCGTTTTATTTCAGTGCTTTGGAGCTCATTTTGTTGCTATTAAATTACTCTGGTACCAAATTCGGTGGTTTGGTTTGAGTTACAGCTGCTGGTACAACTGTACCATATAAGAGCACCTGAAACCACAGAACATAAATTATGTCTGTATGTGCATTGTCAGGGAATAGTTTTCTTATTTGATGTTTGAGACAGATTTTTAAAATTTAAAAATAAAAAAAAAAAGATTGAACATGCAGAAGGAGGTATTATCCATTTGAGGACTGTTAGGATCATCTGGCCTAATCTGGGCACATGTTTTTGAAGCTAACGGGAGAGTGTGAGCATATTTCTGCTTTCATATGGAGGATTTAGACTTTTTAAAGTCTCTGAACGAAAGAACTGTAGAGTCTTTTGGTCATTTGGATACCTTGGGTTTGCATTATTCTCTTTAATATTGTCCTCAGATAGGAAAAGCAACAATCTCCTCTACTCATTAACCAGTTGGTTTTGAAAGTTAGCTGTTCAAACTGTTGAAAATTAACAACTCTTACCATCTGAAGCTTTTATTCTGGTGTAACCACATCTATTTGACCTTGCATTTCCAGTTAACATGCTGCTTGTGATATTATGATTATACATCTTAAAAGCAGTAATGAAGGTTGTATATGTTTATTGACCTTTAGGGAAATTAGGGCTTTAAATAAACTCTGAAACTTTTGTTCCTGTAAATGACCAGTCTGATTTGTGGCTTACATAATCTATTTCTTCAGGCAGCATGAGAGATACAGAAAAGGCACTGCACCCTGGAAAGCTGTGCTGGTGTTTCCCTGTAATTGATCCACGGGTCACGGCGGGGTTGGAGAATTAAACCTTATAGATTAAAAGAATTAATGGAATTTTGAGAAAGTTAGTATAAGTTAGTTTAATATCCAATGTGGTTTTTTTCAGATATGTTTTTGTGAAGCAGGAACATTAGAAAGATCTTCCATTCCCTGCTTGCAAATATTAGATCTTGATTTTACGTAACTGAAAATGCCCATTTCCATTCTTCTGCATTACACATCTCAGAGTTCTGTTACCTCTCTGAAAGGTGATAAAAGCACAGAATTTGTGAATGTGTGCAGACTAAGGGCTCCCTTTCCATAAAACATTGGTTTTGATGTTCATATTTCATCCTGCTGTGCTTTTATCCTGATGTTCCTACTCTGCAGATTGGAAGAATCTTCTCAAGGGTACTCTAAAGTCTAAGTGATTCTGTAGTCATGCAGTGGCAAAGAAATTTTCTAGCCAAATCTTTCAGCTTCTTTTCAACATGCTTTTCTCCTTTCCGTGTGAAATTCAGGCTGCTCTGTGTTCTGTCAGAGTGCCTACACTGCTGTCATTTCATACACACTCATTCCTCACTCTGTTTTTTTCCTTTGTTCCAAGCTTCACAACTGTTTCCATCCCAGCTGTGTGCCTTAAGCAGCTTCCTGTGTGTTGCTTTCCTCTTGGGTCTTTCTTCAGTTTGCTTTTTTTACAGATCTGCTAAAGGAGTTTGTACTCCTTTCTTTCAGCTCACCTAACTTAAGAATTCCTGCTTTTTTGCTTCATGTAGACAGAAAGTTCTTGAGAAAAATGCCTTGATCTATTTTCACATCCTTTATAGTTTATTTGCATGTTGTATAAAATATATTTTATACATTGCCATGAAATAAGGAAGATTTGCACTATCTGAATCTTTAAGCCCAAATGAGCGATTTTTTAATGTGTTTAAAACTGTATTAATTTCTGACTTTTCCCACTGTAGGAAGTTGGGGAGCCATTCAAGGAGGAGAAGGCTGTTGCTAAATACTTGCGCTTCAACTGTCCAACAAAATCCACTAACATGATGGGCCACCGAGTTGATTATTTTATTGGTAGGGTTGCTTTTAACCAGAGAATTCAGATTTCTTCTAACGTTGTACTTGGAGGGTGGGAGAGGCTGTTTTGTTTTTATTAATAGTACTTTATCTAATAAGTACTGATCTTGCAATTTGGTTTTGAAAACCTATCTAGGTATTAGGAAGCCATAAAATTAATCTCACTAGCCTGGAGTAAATGCAATAAACTTTTCACTCTGTGATTTAAAGGAGTGTGTTGTCAAGAGGAATGTATTTCAGAATAGTGACTAGTCTTATTTTAAAGACTGAAAGGATGTGGAACATCACCAGAACAGACTGGTCATTGTGGTTCAAAGAATGTAGACTAAGTATTAAAAATAATATTATTAATTGTAATACATTTCAAATTCCATTTTTTCTTCTAGCCTCAAAAGCTGTGGATTGCCTCCTGGATTCTAAATGGGCAAAGGCAAAGAAAGGAGAGGAGGCTCTCTTTACAACCCGAGAGTCTGTAGTTGATTACTGCAACAGGTATGACCCAGAGTACTTCATCAGTGTCATTAATGACTCTAGTTGTCAAGATGTCACAGTTATTTAGGAGCCAGTGTAACTTTGTGCATCCTGAAACTTTTGCGGGTGTATGCAGAAGTGATGATTGTATTTTTATGGCTGTGTTTGAGGGTGGAAATGATGTAGTTTCATTATTTTTGGTCCTTAAACTCTCTCAGGTTTTCACGACACTGCTTGCGGCAGGAAGGTGAACCAAACAAGTTTCCTGAATTTTGACAATATTTGAAGATAGTAGGGTCAGAGCTCTCATTTCTCTCTGTCCTTGCTGTCTGAGGAGCAGGATTCTGTACTGCTCTTCCTGTACAGAATTTGGCTGTGGTCCTTTCAAGGATGTTTCTTGTTGGTGATGACCTTAAGAAAACCAGATATTACATCCTGATGCCCTGCTGGCCATATATGTATATCTCTATATCTACGTATATATATAGATACATATACATTTACACTAAGGTCTGTTTGTAGCTAACAGGAAGGGAATACTTGCATATGTACAAGAGTTTCAACGGAGCAGTTCTGTTCGTTGTGCATCACTTACCAATGATCTTGATAAGCTCTATGTCCACTTCCTTATTTTTGCTATGAAATACATTGACATGAACTTGGAAATAAATATTGCAGGAATTGCATTAATGGGAGAGATAATGAAATGGATCTGATGGCTTTCTGCATCCTACATCTTGTGTGTTCGTTTATATCTGCAAAGTGCTGCCACAGAAAAGTACAGTTTTTACCCAGTTTTGAACAGATGAACCAGAAAAAGCAAAGCAACAGGCAAGACATGGGATAAGTAGGTCTGGTGTATGTAGCTGTGAACAGAGCAGATGATGGTGACCTTGCCTTTCAGTCATGCTAGTCATGATTATGTTAGAGAGGTCATCTAGAATGGTGTCTAATAACATAATTGAATGTAAATGTTGTTCTCACAGCTGCACTTAAATGAATCATTTACCTTTTTTTTGTTTTAAGACTCCTGAAAAAACAGTTCTTTCATCGAGCATTGAAAGTGATGAAAATGAAACCTGACAAAGATACGAAGAAAGAAAAGGAAAAAGGAAAGGCTGAGAGCGGGAAAGAAGAGGAGAAAAAGAGCAAGAAGGAGAGTGGCAAAGATGAAAAAACTAAGAAGGAGAAAGACAAGGAAAAGAAAAAGGATGGTGAAAAAGAGGAGTGTAAGAAGGTAAGTACTGTGTGGAAGAGAGCAGACATACCCATAACAATACATCAACTAATTGTTAAGATTGCACTCAGCCAAAAGTATAGGTGGTATTCTAAAATATTCCATGCTCATTTTTCCTGTTTTCGTCTCTCAAATATGTTGCTTTCTTTTGTTACCTTTTGAATTCGTCTTATTTTGATCTAGAGCAAAAAAGTTGGCCTTTGTGTACCTTGTCATCTTTTATTGTGGGCTGAGTTAATCAAAACCTGTTTCTCTCCAGTGGCAGCAGGCAGGGAGGCTGTGTACATCAGTTACCATGGAATGACACATGTGCATGCGACCAAACATCCAAACCAGTGCAGCTGCACGAGTGAAACACAAACAGTTTTGCAGTGTTTGGTAACAAGAATGTTTGGAATGTCATATTTGGTATGTGGGGCCTGTATTGGCTGTGTAGCAGTGGCCATGTTGTGTCACAGCTCCATGACTGAGCTGCATCCTGCCTCCTTTCACTTGATCTTCCGAGTTTAAACTACTATTACTGTATGGGTTTTAATGTGGTTTGGGTTTGTTTTCATTCCTGATTGGTTTTATTGCTTATTTATTATTAGCAGAACAGAATTTTTAAAATGTTGGGAAACTGCAGGAGAAACTTGATGAGTGAATATGGTGTTTCTTCTATATACAGTGGTCTCAATCAGTGAGAGTTAGTAGGATAGTGCTCCGAAGTTATTCCTATTCAGACATTCCTAAGTGAAATAATGGCACATCTAGTGAGAGTTATAGTCTGTCTACAAAGGTTTGGGTGTCAGAAGAAACCTAAAGGGCTAATAAAAGAGTTACAAACAGAACAATTCCACTGCAGTCCCAGCACAGAAGCCAGGATGAGATTACCCAACTCTTGAGGTACTGCAAGATGCTGATTATGAAAGTAACGAACTCTTCCAATCCACTGTCATCAGGGGAGGTACATTATTAAATGTATGTTAATTTTTAAACTAATCATTATTTATTGAACAGATATTTAGTGGATTATATAAGCCAGTGGGTAGAAATTGAATGAAACACAGAACCAAAACCACAAAGTTAATTTCTCACAACGATATAAGCAAAGAGAAAGAAACAGGAGACAGAGAAGAGGAAGCGCAAGATCCGAAAAAGAGATTGAGGAGGACAGAGAATAAGTGGGCAGAAACTGATTCTGCCAGGATACCCTTTTGGTAAATATGGCACTAAAATTGCAAATTATTCTAACAAAGTCAGTGATGGCGAAGTGCTGTTCCGTGTTCTTGATCCCTGTACAGACTTCCTGTTAACACCAGCTCAGCTTTGCTAGGCATTTGAAGATACAGTGTAATCCTGAAGTCATAGTCTAGTCCTTAGAGACCAACTGAAAATTAAATTTTTATTTACTTACAATTTTCCTTTACTTTTGAGATATCCAGGTGGTAATAAATAAGAACAGGAGAAAATAGTGCATCTTTACTTAAAAAAAACCCAGTGTGAACATGATCTTAAGTTTGTGAAAAGTTATCAGATTAAATATATTCACATATACTAGAAATTAAGTAAAAATATATCTTTAGAACAATAAACACTATTAAATATAGAAATCAAAACATCCTAATTTTTGTTATTTGTATATATAATGTTTTGTATATGTATTTTTATGTATATAATAATTTATACGTGTATTAGGTATAGATAAAATATTTATGTTTGTCCTCAGGATGACACCCCAGGAACACCCAAGAAAAAGGAAACTAAGAGGAAATTTAAACTTGAGCCACATGAAGACCAAGTTTTCTTGGATGGAAATGAGGTAAGATTTGTAGGTACTTTTAAACTCCGGCTGTCACCCTGCTATTGTCAGACAGTAGCTTCATTTACTGGATTTCTGCAAACTCCTGGATATGCTAAAGAAAAATTAATGCAAATGTGTGGCTGATCTTGAAACCAGAATTTCAGATATTTGCAAGGAGGGTAGAGACAGGTAAATGCAGGACAGTAATCTTAAAAAAAAAATCTAAAAGAAAACTTTCTTACCAATGGTTGAGGTGTTGGTGGCCATGAGGCAAAATGTTTGTCCTCAGGTATTCTGTTCAGGGGCTGATGGAGCTGGGCCTGCTTGGGACAGAAGGGTGGGACAGAGACTCCTGAGGTCCTTCCAGCCCTGCTTATCCCACAGCCACTGCCATGCCAAAATTTCTAAACCAAACAAGCCTTCCAGGACACCATGTTCAGTTGCAGGATGGGAAATTAAAAATATCTGCCTAACTTTGTGATCTGAGCAGGCAGGTGACCCTTTGGCATTCCTGAATGCTCATCTTGGCTTTACCACTGAAATTGTGTCCTTAAATACTTCTCTGCGCTTTGCTGTTCTGTAAGACAAAGAAGTTAATTATTTACCAGCTCTGTAATGTACAGAGTCACATTTGTGCTTCTCAAGTTTGGGATAAGTTGTAAGTTTTACTCTGCTGTGTTGATGCTGTGTGTGGCTGTACTGGAATCTCCCCCAGGATTCTTGTGCTCCTTTGGTTATAAAACATACATGGCAGCAAGTTCTGTAAATAAATCACTTGTTCAGAAAATATGCTTCCCCTTTGTATCTTGATTTTGCTTTTCTCAGTTCTTCTACATGTGCTTTGCTCTATTTCATCTCATCTCATGTGGAATCACACCCAGCTCTGATCCTCCCTGTTGTCTTTACATGAAGTGCCCATTCCAAATGAGGCTGCAGCACAGTATTTGCAATATCACAGCATTTACTGCTTGTCTTAACATCAGTTACTTCTCTGTTGATTAATGAGCTGACATAATTTTTAAGAACTGCAACTCACAAGAGCTTTTTTTAAGTAGTAGCTAATTTAGAGCCAATTCTTGTGTATTTTCATTAGAGCCAGGTTTTTCCCTTCATTATTTTGCACTTACAAACACTGGATATCACACAGTCACCAGCTTGTTTGGGCTCACAGAACAGCTGTCTGGCAGCAGCTACACCTGAATACATTCGACTTTGGCACCCTGTGAGAAGCACCATGTTAAATATTTATTGCATCACATGGAATCACCACTGCCTCCCAGGTGTCCTTCTGGTAGTTGGTATTGACACATCTACAATCTACGAGGGTTGCTCGTTTCTAGTAACCAGCGGTTTCTTTTTACAGTAAAAAGCTCAGATTCAAACTGTTTAGTTTGCTAAGAAAAAAAAAAATAACAGGTTTTTCTAGTTCAGAAAATCATGCACTTTACCAAGAAGCTTTTCATTTATGGCTGAGCAGATTCAAATGGATCCACAGTTCTCACAAAAACATTTAGCTCTGAGTGTTGCAACTGCAGACATTGAGATAACAGTGCTGTGGGACAGAGGGTACAGTGACACTGATCTGAGCCCAGCACAGGGCCTGCAGTGAGCGTTCCAGCTGTATCCTTTGTTCCAGGTGTTCAGTCTGTGTGTTTTCTTTTTTGTTTCCACTTGATGGACTTGGGAAACTTCTTATTTTTTTGCAGAAGTTTTTTTTGCTTCATGCTGAACAATGTTAATGAGTAAAGGAAGATACAACCAAACTTTGATTTAGTGATATTTCTGCATCTTTCATTTTCCCATCAGTTTTGCTGTCTGATTGTTTTCCTCAGGATTACATCACCTGTCAGTTACCCTTCCTAGGAATCAGGACCCCTTGCCCTGCCTGGGTGCCGACTGCAGGGCCTTTTGTTCAGCACCAAACATTGCAGCCTGGCAGTGAGTGTTTGGGTGAGGGAATACATGAGATGTTTATCGGAGAGCTTCTTTCCTGAGTGTAAACGAGATCGTTTCTGTTGTAGGTGTATGTTTGGATCTATGACCCCGTTCACTTCAAAACTTTTGCCATGGGACTTGTACTTGGTAAGTCAGAGTAGACACAAGTTGTTTATTTCTGTTGCCTTAAGCTAATCAGTGAGTTGTCCTGTAGGCAGATGTGGGTTATATAAAAATATGAAATATGTTATGAATTATACATTTCTGACTCTAGAACTTGTATTTGTGTAGAGTAAGACAAATCAGCTAATTTTACTTTTTTAATGTAAAATAGTATAGATGTTGACTGAATCTAAGCCACTACTTTGAATGAGCAGTAAGCCTGGAACCTCTGTACATGTACCAGGAAAAACTAATGATTCTTCTCCTGCCTCTGTCCTGCCCTCCCTGCTCAGTGATTGCCGTTATAGCTGCCACCCTGTTCCCACTCTGGCCAGCCGAGATGCGCGTCGGTGTTTATTACCTCAGCGTGGGCGCCGGCTGCTTTGTCGCCAGTATTCTGCTCCTTGCCGTCGGTGAGTGTGGGCAGGCGGGGTCTGAGAGGGCAGAGGCACAGCCCAGCTCTTCCCCGAGCTCGGAGCTGGGCGGTGTCACTTCCCAGGACGTTGTTCAGCCGCAGCTGGGCGGATCCTGTGTGCGTTTCCCTCCCGCCCAGCGGGTGTCACAGTTGTGCCACGGGAAGAGGGAGCTCAGGCTCGTGTCACCTGTTGGTGTTTCCTGTGTGGTGCAGATTTGTTTACTGCCTCTGAACAAAAAAGAGCAGAACGAACCCAGAACTGCACGTATGAGCAGACTCAGTGGCAGGAGTGGTGTCACCAGGATTTTAATGCTTTCTGTGGCAGAGGGGTTCAAGAGCTAAATCAAACATCCAAGGCTAGTGGGGTGGGGGAGAGGTGGTAAGAACAAGCTACTCCACAGAGCTCTTGTGGAATGTGGGGTTTCCCCTCAGTATCACCCAGTCCCTGGTTAGGGGTGGGCATTAGCTGTGGACACCTCTGACACCATGGTTGTACATTGTGTGTGTCTGTAACAAAATCCAAAATTTCCCTTGTTTTCACATAGCTCGCTGCATCCTTTTCCTCATCATCTGGCTCATCACTGGAGGAAGGCATCACTTCTGGTTCCTGCCAAACCTTACAGCAGATGTTGGATTCATTGACTCCTTCAGGCCGCTGTACACACATGAATACAAAGGACCAAAAGCAGACTTAAAGAAAGAGGAAAAATCAGAATCCAAAAAGCAGCAAAAGTACGACAGCGAGGAGAAATCAGATAGTGAGAAGAAGGAAGAGGAGGATGGAAAGACAGAAGCCACAAGGAACTCGGGAACAGACGGCTCAGGAGGAGAGCGACATTCAGACACTGACAGTGACAGGCGCGAAGATGACAGATCCCAGCACAGTAGTGGCAATGGAAACGACTTTGAAATGATCACAAAAGAGGAACTGGAACAGCAAACAGATGAAGGGGATTGTGAGGAGGAAGAGGAGGAAGATACCGAAAGTGGGCCTTCACATGGAAAATCATAACTCACTGTGGTTTGGGACTAAGTATGTGCAAATGGTTGGATTTTCTTTGTTGGCTGATCACCAAAACATAGACCATACAGTAGCATCTTCGTTTGCTGAAATATCCATGTTACCAAACAGTTTTATATCTAGTTCCTTCATTTTTTTAAACCATTAACTTGATTACTTGGTACTATGTTAATCATTAATACCCATTTATGGAAGTTTTATCAATTTGACAAGTTTTTTATTGATTGATAGATTGCCCAGATTGTCCTCAAACACACTGAAAAACATTTTCTGATACTTGCATAACTGGTCAATTAGTTTAGCTTCTCAAACTTGCTTTTGTAAACCAGGTAAAAGTTGAATGACCAAATCTCAGATTATTCCTAGTTATACTCATCTGATAGTTAGGTAAAGCCCTTCTTAGCCCACAACCTTCTTGATATTTTTCTTGATTTTGTTTTCAAAAGATTGTGAGAACTTTCCTGAGAAAACTAGTTTTAGCAGAAGTATTTTGCTGACAGTAGAGGAGCTGGTAGTGCTGAATTTGGCTGCAGTGTTCTCTGTTTCTCCAGCCTGTGTGCCAGCAACTGAGGAAATCCAAACTGGTTTTGTGCATCCGGTGCAGAGAGAGCTATCATCTCCAGCAGGTGAAGGAAGCAGCACAGTTTGGAAATGAAGGCTGTTTTCTTTCTCCTGCTCCATCATAATTAAGAAAATAAAAGTATTCTGTACATAATTTACAAATAAAGCAAACCATTTACTTTAACTGCTACTTATTCTTTAGAGATTTGATCCAGCATTCAGTTTGTATTATTGAAGCCATGTTGTGGTGTATCTATCAGAGAAATGCAAGTCGAGAGGACCTCACGGAGTATTTGTGTATGATCGGTAGCTGTTCCACAGAAGCTTTAGTTTTGTGCCAACATTCCATGTATTTGAGTAAATTGATCTTTATTAAATGAAAGCAAACACCAGAGCTGTATGGATGCCTTAATGTTAAACCTCTCTGTACTCTGGAACTGGAGTAGTTCTAAGCTGAAGAGGCAGGAGAGTGCTGTTCTGCTCCCGGAGCTGGGTGACTCAGAACTGATGTGAAATGACCATTAATAACTTGTTTGTAAATCCCTCGGAGGAGTTGGTGCGGTGTCTCCTGCGCATCCCTTCCCGCTGCCTGAGTGCAGGATGGACTGAAGGTTTTGGCCGACTGAGCATGGAAGAAGTTACAACTCAGCCTCTTTCCTCTCAATGACCTTACAGATTTGATTGTCTCCCCAGCCCACTCAGAGAAGATGAGGGTAAGAGAATTTTTTTCCTATCCTAAATTGCTTCCCATCCTTCCAGCATCGGCATTTTGGATGAAGATACTAATTTTTGAGATTGTGCAAATATATACATCATCATGGGTGCATTGATAAACAATTCATGGATATGGTGTATTTGCTTCTTAAATTTCCTGAATAGTTACTCCATAAGGAAACAGATAAATTGGATCACTTTTTTATTAATATAGCAAAAAAATTAAAGGACCCATTAACTAAACAGATTGACTCTTGGCCACTTGTGTGTTATCACTGATTAAAAGAGCTAACAAAGTCCTGTTGCAGATGACTGGGGTGTGCACAATGTGACTGGGAGAGCAGAGCCTGCACTGGAGCTTCACAGGGCAGCCAAGCCCTGGACAGTCTCAAGAAGTTAATGCAGTGGTTTTCAGTTATTTCAAGTACGTTTCTTCCTCCAGGTGAAATAACATCTTCAGGGCCTTGCTGAGCAAATAAGTGAAAATAGTCAAATCATAAAAACTAATGTTTGCTCCCTTTTCAGGAGGCTGTGCCATGTGCCAGTGCTGCCCATCTGGGGACAGGTGTCTGGGTCTCAAAATTAACTATCAAACACTTGTGCTGTCACCTTGATTTGAGTTCCAGGCTCCTGCAGCCTAGAAATTGAATTGGCCTTAAACTCCTCACTTGATCTGCTGTGCACAGCTCTGATCTCTGAGATGGGGTCAGTGGCTGGTCAGTGGCTAAGATCTGGTCAGTGGCTAAGGAAAGAACTTCATGACTCATTACTGTAAGCTAGTTTTCCTAGAAATATCCCCCAGCTACTTCTGAAATATTTTGGAATAAGGTAATGAAAGAAGTGGTTACAACATGCCAGTAGTAGTAAAATTATGAGTGGACTTAGCTATCATGACAAATACACCCAGTCCAAAGAGGAAATCATAAAGGGACTTGGTCACCTTTAGACATTTTTATATCAGGCATTTCAGTGTTCTTCTTAATGATTTTAATTTTTAACTGCCAGAGTCTAGAGTGACCTCATGACAACAAATATATGGTTATTTAGTGGAAAGTTATTTAAATAACTACACTAAAATGTCCTTCCTGCAGTAAAATTTTGTAGTGGTCTTACTGATATTCCTCCCTGTATAATTTTTCATTGCAAGAAGATATGATTATTCCTATATATTCTTCTAAATGAAATAATTTCTGGTAAAACACAAATGAGTATTTAATGTAGATCAGTATTTAACAGAGATATTACACTTGTGTGCTCTGCTGTGGTACAGATACAGTAACTTCAGCTCACCTGTGGTGTTTTGGGGTCCTTAAAAAGAGGCAGATCTTTCTCTAGCAATTAAGAAACAAGTAAAATTATTATTTGATGAATTCGCTTATTTCTTTTTCTATAGAAATGTTACAGAAGTGGGGAATGTAAGCAATTTTCAAACAGTAAAGTTCATCTGTAGCAGCAGATCAGGGGAAACATTTATGTTCCCCTACTGTGGATTATGAAGGAGATTTTTCTGGGGTGATCTATAAATAAAATAGAAGATAGATACATAGATAGATGGCATTTAGGCCTTTTCCTGCTTGAAATAACACTGACTGGAGGTCACCGAGCATCGTACTGCAGTAAAAAGGGCAGATAAAGAAAACTGGAGAATGTCTCAGTTCCTCACTCTTATTACACTTTCCCAGGGCTCAGGAGAGTGGTGGCAGAAGCATCTGCCCCATGTAAACACTAAATATAGACAATGTAAACATGAGCTGGAGAAATGGAGAACACCTGCCAAGCTTAGCTTTTATGTTCCTTCCTGCAACCCGCGGCAGTACTTACCATGGCACCAAGCCCTCAGAGCCTTGCCAGGTTCTTTCCAGCTCCTCTGAGGATGTAATTCTTTCCTAACAGGGTCACAGTGACAGCAAAGCAATTTTCCAGCCTCACAGCTGGCATCAAAAGCCCTGGGCAACAGAGAAATATCCTCTTCCAGCTGCAGGTGATTGACTGGCAGCAGTTGGAAGTCCTGCCAGAATCCCTCTTGGATCAGGCAGAATCAGTTCAAGTGAGCTCAGTTTACAGAATAATCCCATTTCCTCTCCTGTGTCCTACCCTGTGCCTCCCTCAGGCAGCTGCTGAGCTGGGCACCCCTTGCAATGCCCATGCCACAAACAAGCAATTTACAAAATAAAATACACCTTAAAAACACCTGGAAAAAATACCACTGTGGAAAATTTAAGTCTCAGTAGATACATACCTGTTTTCCTCCCTGGAGACGCCATAGTGAGGACAAAAACTAGCTTCACCTTTGCTGGGTGTTCCAGAGCCTAAATGAGCTCTTGGTCCCCATGGGCCTGACTGTAGATGACACAGCCCAGCTGTTGGTATCAGAGACCTATCCTTCCTCTCCCTCTCATGCCCAAAATTTGCCTTATCTTGACCTAGATGGAATTTTCCAGTAAGGAAGTTCTATGTGTATTATTTCCTTGAGTTCTAGAAAGCTCATGTTTGCCTTACTTCCTCATATTTGAGTCTAATCTCTTCAAGGAGTTGCACTGGGATAAATTCAGCGTAGATCCACAAATTTGAGGCACCACAAAACCAGAGCAGGAGACAGATTCTGGAGATAATTTCCTGCTCACACTCAGTGGTCACAAAGGAGATGCTCAGGACCTGCATATCCTCCCACTGCTTCTTCTACCCTTTCCCAGCTATTCCTTTCCCAGCTGCTCTGGGAAGGGAGGGCTGTATCACTTCTTGGCTGACATTTCATCCAGCTACTTCTCATACATTTTTTAAACCAAACCTTGAATCATGTAAGTTTGAACACCATTCTTTGTTACTATTTGTACAAGAAAGTCTGTATCAAACATTTCCCAAGATCTAAAGCAGTTGAGATGCAACACCTTAGTGGTTTTCGTGCAAGGCTTAGCATGGACAATAGTGCTGGGCTTACCTTTTCTTTAAAATGAGGCAGCTCTTATTAGGAACTACAGTCTGCCCTGGGAAACAGTCTCCACCTACTTGCCAGCACTGCTGTGATAGATGTGTTGACTTTTAAATACAGCAGAGACAGATCGATTCTCTTGGAGACCTTTAGTGAAGGAGTGGTGACATTTAACTCTGTTGAGCAAGGCTGACCCCCAGCTCACTCCAGGGCATTCCTCAGGCTGCTGAGGTATTTTGTCTAATGAAAAGAGCTCACTAACTTGATTCTCAACCTTTCTGATCAACCCCTTTCTATAGAATCAGAATCAAACAGATTTTTACCTGTTTTATCACTGTCAGGGTAAGCTGATGTTTGCAAAACAGTAAGATGCAAGGCCTAGGACACTGATTCTAACAAATTTCTACAAGTCCAAGGTACTTAATAATTGAGCATCATTTATTACTGATTCTGACCAAATCCTTCCTAGGGAGCGAGAGGAGAGTGGTGTGAGATGGTCCAAGGCACTGTGCCCTTCTCAGAGCACAAGGAGAAGGGTGAAACAATCCTATCAGTGTGAGTGAACTGAGACTGAAGCAGCTGCTGAATGTTTTCAACAGACTTCCTGGTAATGGCTGGTACAATTTCATGAGGGTTTCTCATTTTATTTAATAAAGCATTGGATTATTTTATTTGTAATTCAGCAACAGGTGCAGAAAAACAAAAGGCACATTTCCTGATAGTGTCCACAAAGAGTCCATTACTGCCTGGCTGTCACAGAGGCATTCACTTTGCCATGTGTATGGTTTTTTTGGTATGTGAAAATAATCACTCAAAAAAAAAAAATCTTTTATGATAAAAGACTTCTGAGAGAGGAATTATTTTAGAGTTAGTAACAGCCCTGTGCAAACTGTTTCAGTGCAAGTTGAAGTAAAGACGGGAACTAACAGTACTAGGTAAACACTGATCCTGCTTTAGATAAAGATCAAAGATTTTCTGTGGGTGGAACAACCATTAATCCTCATCATGTACAGCAGGAGGCAAACAGAAGAAAGGCTCAGCTTGTGATCCCTGAAAGTCCCCTGTAGTCTGGATCCAGTGAAGGATGGAGGTGCTTAGGAGAGAGACACTCTGGCAGTTAATCAATAAAAACACACAGCAGAGTCCCAGGTGACTCTCACTGGCCTTCACAGAAAATCCTTATTTTCTTGTTCTGGCATGTGAGTGTTCAACCAGTAATTGGGCTGTTTGTTGGGAGTCAGAAGATGGGGTTTTGAATTCTTCACATTGAGGGTGGGATTGAAATTACATTTCCCCCCCTTTTAGCTTCCTTTTAAATGAACAGAATTTGTTTAAAATTACATATACCAAGAGGTAGTAATATACTAAAAGGTTACAAAAGATTCCAAGTTCTGCTTTGGTGTTTGTGAGCAGCACAAGGAGAGTCTGATCACATCCTGCACTCTATGTTGACTTCAGTCTTAATTTTAGTTTTGTGTTACAGTGACCAGCAAACCACAAACTGGGTTTTGCAAATTACTGGTTGATATAATGTAGTTTTTAGGGCCTTGCTCACACCATCTTTTTTCCAGTTCCTTGAAAAACTATGTGTGCCAAAGACAAGAAAAAAACCCACCAACACTGCAGTAACATCATGAGCTCCAGGAAAGGATACACTTTGTGCAGTAACAGCACATGGCAGGGACACAAACCAAGGAAACATCTCTCCTGAAAATTTAGCAAGACTGACACCAGCTCTGCACTGCATTTTCTGGATTTTCACTGAAAAAGCAGAACTAGAATTCTATAACCAAAATGCCTTCAAATTAAAATTATTATGGAAATGTGTTTCATCTCAACAAGATCTTCCTAAGAACAAACTTGTTACTTTTCAGATGAGCACCTGAACTGATACAAATGAAGATCCAGCATATATTGTCTGTGGTTTTAAAAGATTATTGAAAAGTAAATGAAAACATCTTGCAAATGGGACACTGGTCAAGCATTTTCTTCTTTAAAAGTAAAGTTAGTTAAAAATAAAGTTGATCAAATAATTTACTCATTACATATTCTATTAGTTAAATATTCTATTAAAAATTATAAAGTCTTCATAAACTCTGTCTCTCTGAGCCATGTAGCCTTTCAGGAACAGCAGCTCCACAACCGCTTGCCATTGCAAAACTCGGGTTGCTAATGCAGCGCTGACAAGGCACAAACTGTGACAGGGCATTAAACAGGCTCAGCTGGGCTACACCCAGTTAAAGGCACATCCAGGGAAAAGGGCAGGATGCAGGCAAGGCTGTCAGACTGGCACTCACCCCAAGACAAATGTGTCCCACAGAGCATTCCATAGGGACTGTGGTCCACTGCCCATGGCTGTGGTGATCATCCACCTCCACAGTGAGTCAGCCCCAGCCCCTTGCTGCTCAAGAGAGGGAATGTCCATAATAATTTGTGCAGCTTTCCCCACACATGACACCAAAATGCAAAAAGATGCATTTGATCTCCGTGTTTTCACCCACGTGGCTTGAAGTGTCCAAGATGCCAACGTAAGATTGTTCGAAATACACAGAGGTGAGGTTTAAATTTATTCCTCCTCAACGTAATAAAGGGACAGGTGGCAATGAGCTTCTAAAAAGCACAGCACGTCTCAAACAGGAAGAGCAGGTGCAAAGTAAAGACTCAGTTCTAATTTAGTTCTAACTGCACAGGAAGCACAGCCTATACTTCTCTGTGTAAAGGAGTTGTATTCATTATCTGCACCTGCCCCTGTCTGAAGGAAACCTCCTGCCCTAAATCAGGCAGCAGCAACATGCAGGGACTCTCCTGGTCCCCACTGCTCTTCCTAAGTGACTTCAGAGGCTTCAGTGACCTGTGGGGCTGCAGTGCTGAGCTCCAGCACAGCAGGGAGGAGAGGGTAGAGCCCTACTCCTGCTTGATGATGACAGTTTGTTCAGTCATTGTTTCTTTCAGAAAATTATCAAGTTAGATAGGAAATTAGAGGTGGTCTTTTTTCTTGTTCCTTCACCCTTTGTCCTGAAATCCTACCCTTAAAGTGAAGTTCAACAAAAGACCCCAACATATGAGCTACCAGCAGCAGGAAAGAGCCCTGAAGAAGGAAGGAAGCCTCTATGCAAATATCTTGCAACAACAGAGGACACAGAACCACCACATGAGCTTTTAATACACAAACGCTTTTACAAGAGATTTTCTGTATCATTTCATGTACCCGCCTCCTGGAAGAGGAGTCTCCTGTCTCGTTTTCACAAACAGCTGCCTGCATGCAGATATAAACTAATTTCTTAAACCTTTCTATTGCTGCTGATGAACATAAACGCAGCCTCTTTAACCAAGCAGGATGGGCTCAAGCCATTATTTAGCACATGGTGTTTTCCAAGTTCCTGCAACTTTTCCTGTGAAGCATGAGCCAGCCCTTATCAAAAATGAGTGAGCAGCTTCTGACACAGCAAGAAGGACCTGCCAGCTCCAAGCCTTGCTTTTGATTTCCAGGGCATCCCATCTTGCACCATCATTTCTCTGGGATGGAAGATGAGATGCAGCGCTCAGGAGCAGAAAACAAGAGTGATCAGTGAGCAAGAAGCAAACTTTCAAACAAGCACAAGGTGGTGGAGGGAAAGGGAAGCTGAGAAGTAGCCACAACATGAACAGGGGATGTAATGTGGGCAGCCCTGTGCTCTGTGTGCCACACTGAGGCACTCACCCAGAAGGCTCACTGAGCAGTCTCAAGGTCATGCATTCATTGGGATTTTTATCAGCAGAAAAATATATCTAAACTGTCCCTGTCCCTTCCTCGTTCCTCATTTCCACCACCCAGGCATCTCCTCACACAGGCCTGTGCAGGAGTTTCTGCAAGCCAGAAACACATGAACAGAAACAAACCCAGACATCCAAACAGTTCATTTGCTCCCACTGGGAAAATCACTTCCACTGTTTTGCCCTGGGTTAGAACTAAGGAGAAAAGTACTATGAAGACATCAGTATTCAGATACTCATGGGTGGACTGGGTGATCAGAAGGTTTACCCTCTCAGGGGTAAACATTTTCTTATTATACTCCAATTTGTGCAGTCCTAGTAAGCATAGTTACTTATCCTAATGTGGATAAGTAACTATGGTCAGCGCAAAGGCTGCTGAAGAATACTTTAAGCTGTCAGGTTTTGCAGAGTACTCATCATCTTGTTTTCCAAAAAAAAACCCCAACAAGCAAACAAACCAACCAAACAAAAAATGCCCCAAAATCAAAACAAAACAACAAAAAACAACAACAAAACAAAACAAAAAACCCAAACAAAACAACAAACAAAAAAACACCGACAAAAACAAACAACCCTCCCCCCCAAAAAAACCCCAAACGCCAAACCCCTCAAAACGTTTTTCCCCCTGAAGTTATTTAATCTTTCAGATGAACCACTGAAGAAGAAAGAAGGGGAGAGGAGAGGGGAAGGAAAAACAGGGGATGGAAAATCACAACTTAACATCTGAATTTAATTTCAGAGGGTTAAGACCTGCCAGCCACTTGATACTTTTGTACACAGGGATACATCAAACCATACCGACCCTGTGGGCGCAGGGCTTCCCAAAGAGAGCATCCTGTGCCCCCTGCCATGCAGCCAAGTCTTAGGGGACCTGAGAGCTCCTGCTGAGGCACCCTCATGCCCCACCATCGCCTTTTTTCACACACACATCATACATTTAGAACCCAAAAGATTCACCTGCCACTTTTATAAGGATCTGAGCATCCCACTGTACTGTCCTCGGCACTGGGATACAGTGAGGCTGCTTCACCTCCAATTGCCAGGGGATCAAACACAATACATAGGACCTGTTCCCCAGGGCAGTTATTTTGTGTTATATGTACTAAGTGTGTTATATGTTTTATGCATGTTATATGTGTTATTTATGTTTGCTATGTGTGCTGTATGTTATGTGTTAGATGTGCTATGGGATACATCTGTTATGTGTTATATGTTATGTGGTTTATATGTTACATGTTACAGCTGTTACATGTTATCTGTATTATCTTACACGTGTTATATATGTTATGTGTTACATGTGTTACGCCCTGCTTCCCCCGACACGAGCCCGCCCCNNCCCGGGCGTCCTCTCGGAGCTCCCCCGGCCTCCTCCCTCCCTGTCGCTCCGAAGAGGAGCAGGAACCCGCCGGGAGGGCAGCGGCGCAGCCCGGCCGGGAGAGTGCGGGACGTAGAGTGGGAGGCCCCGGCAGCCGCGGGTCCCTCCGTGCGCAGGATGGAGGCTGTGCCCGCACGGCCCAGGACAGGTGATTCCGCCTTACAAGACACAAATTATTATTATTATTATTACTATTACTATTACTACTACTACTGCCTTACCGAACAGGACCCCGTTTGCGAGCAGGTTCCCTCCTTTCTGCAGCGTCCAGTACACGAAGACAGAAGACAGTGGAATTAAGTCGTACTGCAAAGACAGATGAGGTTTTAGAGGATGCACTTCTGCAGATGAAGACTGAAGCAGCGAGCCCAGGTAGGCTTGTAAACAAACTCCATGGATGCTTCTCAAGTTGTGCTGCCAAGGACTCGTAGTTGCTCTAGCTCTGCTTCTCAGGACACACGAACTCAAATGTGCACTAACACAAATGTTGACTGACGGGCAAACTGGTAACAAAATGCAGGTGTCTTCTTAAGCTCGAGTGTCCCTGTTAACACAGAGCCTAAGAGTCAATTCTTTTTTATATCTGCCTTGGCTTCTCAGCTCTTCTTTGCTCACACTGAGATCACTGACACCATCCCGCTTTTTTATGGAAAGAGAAGAAATTAGACAAAGTCCATGCTGTGTCTTGCTGACATACACAGAACCAATCTATATTCATTTTCCTTAGGAATTAACACATGAGAAAGAGCTATCATAAGGAAACTTACGGAAGTCTGAAGGGAAAACCAGATGTTCTGAGGTCTCTGTCACTGTAGTACTTAGAGATGAACAAAAAAGCCCCATCACTAACGAAGCCTCTGTGCTTTGCACTGCCTCAGAGTTCCAGGAATTTTGCACCAAAAAAGGTTGAGCTGTATTGATGCTCTTTCTGCCTTCAAGACATTTCTGCAGTCTCGATTTCCTACAGATTCTATCAGCATAATGAACTGTGAGGCCATGCTGCAGCATCTCCTACAGCGTCTTGCATGATTTCTGTGCTGTTATTTCTTCAAAATACATAGGAGCTCTGAAACCTCCATTCCTCTGCCCAGCTGGACAGAGACCTCTCCATGCTTTCTGAAGGAAAGGAACACAGTCAACCTTATTTCCTGAACCTTTCCTCGGGTCAGCAGATAGAAAAGCAAATTATGTTGACTTTTTAACTCCCAAGAATGTAATTCAAAGAACACAAAATTTAGGCAGTTGATAAGTTAATGGTGAAGCTCTTTACTCTTCATTAAGGAGCCTGAAAAATTCAGACAAATGGGGTAGTTGCTATGATGGAGAATTAATTAATTGGTAGAGGTACACAGAAATACATTTTTACAAATATATTTTTTTCTTTTTAGAGATGAAGCACTGTGCCCTATGATACTTACTTTTGCCGTTTCCACCACTGGAGGATGGCTGCCAGACTCTGTGATAATGGTTCTGGTCAGCACCACTGCACCCACATCAGCCAACCTCTCGAAATCAGCCACATGCTGGTCCTGATTATGCTTGGAAAAGTCTTCCTTAATTTCTTCATGTTGCAAGTTAAGCCAAAACCTGTGAAAGTCAGTTTTATGGGATATTTTTGCATTTCAGTGGCACTTCTCGATTTCACACTGCTGCTGAGTATCTGTTTCATTTTCTATTTTGAGGACTTCGCGCTCTGGGGTGTGCGATTCACAAAGTACCACATCTGCCTCTTCACTCAGATCACTTCTCTGACTTACGGGATTTTGCACTACCCAGTGTATCTTGTGGCTGCTCTGGATTATTACACCACTGTCTCCCAAACATCCCAATTCCCTAAAAGAGGTCAGAAGTTGCTTTATGTATTTGCTGTGGCAGTTATATGGATTTCAGGGTTTTTTTGCACTCTCAAAGTTCCTGCTGTCTCTGAAGAGCTGGAAATCCAGAACAGCGTTTCCCCTTACCAGTGCCCTCTCTCTGGCAGCCTGCAGAGCTACTCAGTGTCGTGTGCCATGGTGCTGCTGCTGGGCACGGCATTCCTGGCTTGCTGGAAGGAGGTGATAACCATGCTGCTGTCTGCCAGGCTCCTCTCCTTTTCCAGCCAGCCTGTTCTGATGTTCTCCTACGTGCCTAACAACAACAACACCACCACCAACACTTGCTTTAAGTGGCAGCTCCTGACCAGGCTCCTCCTGTGTTTCCTTGGCACTTGGGCACCGTTTGTTGTTCTCCAGGTCGTGGTTCTGTTCCTAGGTGTACAGATCCCAGCCTATGTGGAGATGAATGTGCCCTGGCTGTACTTCATCAACAGCTTTCTCCTGGCAGCAGCCTATTGGTGTCGGTGCCGTGATGTAGAGTTGACAGAGGTGTGGTGCACAGACCCATTTGTCAGCTGGAAATTCTGCTTTATGCCATTCAACAATGAAAGCACAGAGCCAGCTGACAAGCCAGGCGCAGTAGTTGTCCTCTGTTAATGAGCTGCCGCCTGAACAGGCTGCAAATAAGTAGAACTCTGATGTTCTGTGGCTGGGTCCTTACAGACAACACAAGGAAACAGCTCCAGAGCTTCACTCCATGGAAAAATGTCCAGTGTCCGGCAATACCGTAGTGAATATTGCACTGGAGTGCAGGGCACCGAGTCCCAGTGGGCAGCAAGCACTGCCAGTCCAGGGAATTCAACTTCAAGTTACATGTTTAAAAGACCACTGCTTATTTAGGACAAGTTTCCTGGTAGGCCTCATGTTTATGACAAGAATTTTACACTTCGTTTAAATGGACCAGTCTCAGGTTTTCCAGTACAAAATGCAATAAAGTTTTCAAGGCTGGAGTTACATACAGGTGCTGACCTAAGGTTCAAACGACTTTTTGAAATGTATTTTGTTGTTCAAGTGTGGCTTTTTGTCAGCTTGATGGAAGGGAATGGTTGCTGTCTGTTCAAGAAGCAATAATTTATTTCAGCTAACATGAAGTTACAACTCCTACAGAAAAAGAAGCTTTGTTTACATCGTACAAAACCAGGGCAAGATGTGCAACTTCCACAGCCACAGGAGAGGTGCTGTTTCTTTATTTCTTTGCTGCTGCTCCTCAACGGTACATGCACATACCAAAATTAAATAGTTAGTCAGAGCAACAAGCAACAACGTTAGCTGCTATACATAAATACATGCCCAAGGTTAAAGAATGGCTTAAATTAAAATACAGTTTATTTTGAAGCCAAAATTACTTTAAAATAGTTAAATATGAAGTGGGACTACTTTGGCAGGAAAGAATTAGTCAGGCTTCTAGCAAAAATACTCTTAATTTTAAAATTCTTACAGTTTTATAATGGACTTGATTTGATTTTGTAGACAAGAAATAAAGAATACACAACCAAAGCAGACAAATGAAATTAGCATTTATTTCTGAAGCACTAAACTCACAATACAATGTTGTATTGAAAGAGAAACTAAGTAAATGATGCTGTAGGTTGGTTATTCGTCCCCCAGACCCACAGGGAACAATTTCACACAAGAATACTCATTAAGAAAACTCTGCAGATAACAAAAGGTGCAATTACAAGCAAGTTTAAGCAGCATAGTATAAGGTGCTTTGTTTCAGCATTTGTAGGATGGATTTACCCATTAACAGACAGATTGAAGAAATTTCACTTCTACAGATCATAACAAATGAGAGAATCTAAAATTCATTCACATGCTAGTTGGTAATAGGAAAGTGCTTCTTAAAAATTGATTCACAAAGTGAAGATCATACTTTTACATAGTTCACTGTGTGCTCTTCAACTGTAAAATTTAAATTTTGGGTAACAATTTACATTATTATATATCAATTATAGAGATAGATTTAATTGCAGAATTTAATACTACATGGGTTAAATTTTCTTATAAAAGAATATTCCAGTATTTCACTCCATAAGAATACACAATCACATCTCAATCATAAATTAATCTTTGATTTCTGAAACATATCAAAATCTGATTATTTTGATTTATTACTTCACCCCACATAGTGCTTCTTTCACCCACAGTCTATGCTAAATTTCTTCAAGGTTTCTGTGATGTAATCAAAAGGGGACAAGCATTTTTCAGCAGTAGAAAATGTTTTTGGGTGAAAATCTGTTAAAAAGGCCATCAAAAGGACAGCAAATTATTGAGAACTGAATTTTAAAGCTAGTGCAATAAGAGGAGGCAATGCTTAGCAACATAGTTTGAAGTGTTTGGCACCACAAATTATTTCATTTTTTATGCTGGAAAATGTACTTGCAGGAAATTTTATTTCCATGTTAGAAGTAGGAAAGTACATGCAATGTTAACTGGAAAAACAATCCTAAGCAATCACTCCCTGCTCTCTCAAACTGTAATTGCTGTTAGTGCTGGAAATGCTATAGGATAAACCATGGCTAAACACAGAGGTTTGACACAGTATTTCTTCAGGTTGTATATAAACTGGACACCCACTGAAATGGGGCTGATAAAATATTTACAAAACGTAATTCCATTTAAAAATCAGCAAATACCTCAAATATAGGAATGCACCAGGCATTTCAGAATCATGAAATAACTAATCCCTACAGACTCAACAGGCAGGGGGAAATTCCTCTTTTAAAGTTCAACATCAGATGAAGGCAAGGCTATTTTCAAGTTCATTTCAGGTGTGTTTGCATGGTAAGTCTCACTATTCTGAATCACCAACATGCACAGAACTGGAACAGCAACAAGTTGGGTGAGGCTGCTGACATGTTTTATTTATCAGTGTGATTCAGATTCCCAAGTTTCAATTCAAGTTTACACAACCCCGTCTGCTCTAACGTGCCAAGACTCCAGTGGTTGCTGCAGTGCCCCTAAAGCCACTTGAAGTTTTTAACATTTTTTTTTTTTTTTTTTTTTACACAAAACCTACAACATGCAGCCAAAGCAAATATTAATTGATTAATGTTACATCACTGTATTACTTGCCAATTTATTCTTACTTTTTGTGGAAAAGTGCCAAAGAGCATCAACCTTTAGGCTGTCACCTCTATCTAGGAAGCAACAGTGGCACTGCAGATCTCCACTAACATCCAACTGTGATGCCTGAGCCTCCTTAGTGACTATTTTAAAACATATTATTGGAAACTCTCTTTGCAAGCTCACTTTTATCCTTGGCATTCATGGAGGGAGACACCAGCTGTGCAGTGATCTCCATCCTACTGCCTTCCTAAAAATTATGTCTTTTCCTCTGAGCATTTTTTTTTACCTGGTGCTTCTGGGTAGTCTCAACGCTGGTGCGTGGGTTCAGACACACAGGCCTGGACCATCCCTCTCTAGAACAGGGTGACAGTTTCCCTGCCAAAGAGGACAGAAGCTATGCCAGGAAGGTGGCAGTATCTGAAATAAAGGAACTACAGATAACAACTGCTACATCTCCTCTGTACATCACTTGTGCTGTGTCAGAAACTAATGGCCTTACACCATTCAAATGCCTTACAGTCCCTAATTCTTACAGGATTATTTGATACTAATGCTAACAACAGCTAAAGTGTTAACCCTTTAAGGGAAACTTTTGTACTTTTCTCATTTAAAGAATCTCTTACAAATCAACATTGATTTTAATGAGATATACGTGATTTCAACTCTAAACAGAGTATTTGGCACTCAGTGATAAAACCCTTCAACTTTACACACAGCTTTCCTGGTCAGTGCTGGCTTGTTCACTCTATAACACAAAGACTACTTGGAAAGGAAGTTGGGTGTGCAGAATCCCTCACTGTTCTTTCCAAAAATGACTTTACAAAAAGCTGCCAGAGGATGGAAACATCCTGGCTAGGTAGTGGAGGACAACACAAGCCTTCTACAGGCTGACCAGGCTTCACCCACAAAGCAGATCTACCTCATGAATCAAAGACATTTGTGCTTTGAGCCTAATCCCATAATCAGCACAGATACCCTGATTATTACCTAGCAACAATACTACAAGCCTGTCAACAACCCTATGCACCAAAACAGTGTGCTGTATAAACACAATTAGAATGGTCCTTCAGTGTTATGTATTGCACTTAAACAGTATTTATGATCACAATTCTGTGAATGCACAATTGTGCTCAAGTTACAATTATTTCTAGATTGAAAAAATCTTTTTAAATCTCATTTTTCTAGCTCCTTACTGTACAGAGTCATTTGGATAATTCAGCAGGAATACATGCTGGAGTTTAAAAAATTTTAATCTGAAATCTGTTCATAACACTGACTCCCAGAACTGCGCTTCAGAAAAGTTAAATCCATGGCTACAAAAGCTGGACTATGAGCTTGCTACACACCTGCAATTACCAGCATATTCACATCTTTGAACTTTGCTTTTTTCCTTCCACTTTGTTGTAAGACATCAATAAGTACCATGCACCCTTCAACTGAATGAGCAGGCGTGTGAGAGTTTTAATGCAGAGGTTACACAAACCTACACAGCAGCTTAGGATGGGGCCTTGAACACATGTGGAAGTGCTGACCATGAGTCCCAAGGGATAAAGTAGGACACAAAATGCACCAGCCCAAAGAACTAACAACCAAGAGAGTAAAATGCCACACTCAGAAACTGAATGGGGAAGGAAATGTCAGAGTTCCAAAGAGATGAAGATGGTAAAAAAAAAAAAATCCGGCTGATTCCCATGGATTATGGTAATGTGTGCTCACTGCCTTGGTGCTCAGTCTGTGTCCCAGGCCCTGACTCCATTTAGGAAGCTGTCCATCAGCTCAGACCAGGGACAGCTTCCTGAAAAAAGCTTCCTGAAAAAGCCCACACAGCTGGCACTTGTCTGGACCATCACTACCATCTCTTTTTCAAACGCCACGATTTGTAAAGCCATCCAGGGGATGTAACTACATAGAACTTATCAGATCTAAATAAATTCTCATGACTAAAGGCAAATTCTTTTAAAATGAATTTAATTTAGGCTCATCTAAAATGAATTAAGCATTAAATTAGTTTAAAATGTCTTTCTCCTCACAGTATTTCCTGTCAAACTACAGCTCACTATGCAAGAGTGACTTCAAAATTAATTCACTATGAGCAATTAATACTTTACACTGAAATTATTCATTTATAGCTCTGCTCATACCTGTTCCACTCAGCACTGAACAGAAACAGTATTTAAAACAAAATGCTCCAGAATGTTAGCTTCTCTCCATCTCTAATTAACTAATTTAGGTGAGTATTTAAAAAGTATCCTAGATTGATTATTTTGCACAGTCATTATCTGCAGCCTAGAACAATCAATGAATAAATGTCTGGTTAATGATGACAATTATATTTCTAAGTATATGCTAACAGGACATCTCTACATCTCTAAAATTGGTGAGAAAATAACCCTGCAAGCTTTTATACATGCTGAATTTAAATATGAGCAGTCTTAGTACAATCAGAACTACGCATGTTATAAATTATGAGGATGTCTAATTATTTGCAAAACCAGGACAACACAGCTATCACTGAATTCTTTGATCACTCAGAGCTATCCATTTGTCACTGTGTAAGAAATCTATTGAGCTATTGAGATGGAAGTTTCTGCATTGATTTTGTGATATTAGAATGAAAACATCCATCTGAAACTGGCATTAGTTTTAGCTGCCATGCCACGCAGTGACACACCACACTCAGCCCAGTCTCACAACAAACTTCCATTCAAACCACACTTCAGTGGTTTTATACCTCATCATTTCTTGACAGCTGAACTCAAGATACAGAAATGATGCAAAAGCTATCACAGACCTGCCCAAACACTTCGTTTGATCCCATCCTTTCCTCTTCCTGGCACCAAAGGGTAGGATGGAGACTAGTGGAGAAAAAGGAAGGGAGAAAGCCAAGCTCCCTCCTGAGCTAAGATCCTGGGGCATCCTGTATTCCATCCTAAAGAAGCTGAAATATTGCAAGCATTACCAGGACAGGTAGCCTGCAACACTAGAAGTCTGAATACAGAAAGCAAAATCCTAAGACATAAATGTAATGAAAAGGATTTCTTCTAGACACATCCAGTGGGAACAAGTGTTAAAATCCAGTTAAAATCTTCAATACTTCTTTTGCAAGAGGGTACAGACTAATGTATGGGAAAGTCATGGGAAATGGTAGTATAAACCTGGAAAAACCTTACCTATCTGAACAGCAAGGGGCTGGTATGTAAAATGGTTCTGCAGGACTGTTTCTCTAAGTACTATATTGCTCTTTCGAGCAAGTTCATAAGCTTCCCAAGTAGACTTCAGTTGCACTTGGAAACTTTCCAGCCTACTTTCACACGCAAGTGTGAATTTTTTTAAAATTGATTTTATTGACACAGCTACCCTGGCAAACACTCCCATACAAGTGCACCTTTATCAGTTACTGTATCTGGGTCTGCTTTTAAGTTCCAGTTAATTGCCAAAATCACTGAAGAAGAAAAAAGCTTTCAATATGCATAAGGCCCACATTCTAAGTTGTTGCATTCATGAATATTTAAAGCATAACTCACTATCTGTGGCTCTCCCAAACCCACAGGGAATGTTACATACCAGAAGAACAGGACCAGATGTGCCTTACTGGGGTCTGCTCTGAGCTCCTGGCACCTGGCAGTGATTATGGCTGAGCTGGACACAAACACTAGCTGGAGCAACTCTCCTGAAAGCTGTCTAATAAAGCAAAATTAAAGCAGCCATGAAATTCTCATGCATGTAACACTGATTAACTACAGGTCTAAATAAAACCCCAAAGTCCACATTTTCTAATACACCTTAAGCCATTATCAAACCACATTTATGTATCCCTACTTTTACATTGTCTATGAACAGTACAATCAGAAGACAGATTAAAAATTAGCCAGTGAGATTTCTGTATAAAAATAACAAAACTTTAAGACAAAAGCCAAAGGATAAATATCTAAGATCTCTTTAGTCTTCAGTTAGCTCATCAAAACAGAACATACCCTTTAGAACATATGTTACAGATATGCTACACTGTGTATCTTACAGAAATGCTACAAATGGGAACCCACTGTCTCCATCGTTTGAATGTCTTTCAAATGAACATTAGCAAACATTAGAACTTCAACTAAGCAGTTTATTTTACAACAGTAACTGAAAACAGAAAAAAAACAAATAAGAAAGTGCTTAGCAACTTCCCTCCAAAATAAATCCACGCATCAATTCATCCTCTAAAGCTTTGGTGCCGTTTGGATAAGGGCTCTCACCACATACCAGCGTGTAACGGCAATGTGTTGTCCTAACTTGCAGCTTCAGTGGTTAATAAAAATATCAATAATATCTGATAGTAGCAAGCTCAAACAGTTGTAATTAAAAACAATGATTGTAATGCTGATCTGAAGGTAATGGTAGAAAATCTGTTAGTGGAAACAAGGCAATAGTCTAATTAAAGGAAAATGAAGCACAGATTTTTCCGTAATCCAAGTTTTCTCTTTAAGGTCATCCGTTAAATAATATACATATTAATCTGTCTGTCACAAACGTGCCTTTTAGCCAGTGTATGTGCATTGACTCCTTTTGATCTAGGGCAGCAGTTCTCAAACTTTAGGTCAGTTCCTTTTCTTTTCAGGAATACTGTACAGCCCCCCTGAATACCTCCCTACACAATCATGTATTATGCATTAATTTGCATAAAATACAAAAAAATACCTTATTTGCAGACACATACACATATTTAATTCAAATATACACAGTGACTATCAGCACACGTACCCTTCTGTCCCTACACAAGAGCTTAGGGATCCAGGTCTGTACATAAGGGGAGTGGAGCTACAAAAGGGAGGAAACAGAAGTACAAAATACATCCATGAGCATCCGTGAACAGGAGGTGGGGAAGCAAAGGCCAAGAAGGTGCTGCTGCCTCAGAGCCAGGCAGCTTCCTAGAGCATCAGTAACTGGAGAAACGTTTTTGTTCCAGAGTGTGAGAGAGGGAAGATGGGGGGAGACACTAAAATCCCACCACCTGGGTCTGCAGCATCCAAGACAAAATCTCCTGCCAGAGGGACAAAGCAGGTCCCCTGGATACTTCTCCCAGAGTTGCCAACGTTGGCATTCCTCCTGCTGACCTGCAGCTCCAGGCTCCCTCATGGCAGCAGCAGCTGCTCCTGTATGAGCTCTGAAGGGGCTCCTTGCTCCTTCCTCAGACTACTGCAAGCACAGCTCACACTGGCCACTGGATAAGTAAAAGGTGCTTGGAAGCTTCCAGTGAGGCAATGGGAATGCACTACAGGGAAAGACAAGTTAGAAGAGGTATCAAGAAAAAGAACATCTGAGCTATGCTGTCCCTTCTCTACCTCCAGTCCCTAAAGTAACTTGTCTCAACATGAGCTCGTCCTGGCTGCAGTTTTCAGCCCCTCACACCCAGGCATTTGGGAACCTGAACCCTGAGTGCTCACACACCTCTTCAGGGTCCACTCTGAACCCTCATTTGAGAACTGCTGGTCTAGCTTAACTAGCAGCATGTGAAACTACAAACTTAATACTTAATGCCCCCTTAGTGCATAGCAGCATTCAAAGAGTAAAGTAACATGTGCTTCAGTTACCTCTGGCAGGAGTGTCAGTAGCCTGATCATGAGGATTTTGATGAGACATCTACATGGCTTATAGTATTTTACAGACTTCAAGAAAATACTATAGTGGCAGAGATGAGGGTAAGCCTACATGAGGAAAACCAGCTGCTAACCTACCCCTTACAAACAATTTGCTCAAGACTAAAACAAACTCAGAGAGCACAGCTAAATGCATAGCATTTTACTGGTACTAGTGCTTCCACAAGGCCTGTGGACACTTCTGTTAGTTCAGTTCAAACACTGCTGTATGTGGCAAAAATCTTTCAGAATACAGCAACACAATTTAAATGGTGTCTAGATTGGGGTGGGGACTGGGGTCTTAATCTTAAAACTCGTAAGATGAAATACATGTTGGGGAATATTTAACCTATCACAGCATATTTCACTTCATGTTTTTCCATGAAAAATTTCAACTCAAAGCATTACTCAGGCTTTACCATGAACCTATTAGTTGTTGAAAACTACAGAGGACTCCTGGTATAATCAAAGGAACATTTTAAAGTCTATGGGGAGAATCCCACCTCATTAACAAAACATCACAGTAATACTCATGCCACAGTAAAGATGTTGGCATATTACTGTCGGTTCTGTCTCTTAGAAACTGTTGTTCAAACCTTCATGTTCACCTCCTAGGATTCTTTCAAGGAATTGATACGTGCACAGATTTTCAATGCAGGTCCAAGCTTAATATTCATTGCACTCATAAGGTGATCCTCTTTCAACAAGAGGAGAGCTTGTCCATCAATTTCTTGGGCTCTAAATTCGTCTGCAATATCTTGACAACCTAAAAGGCAATTAAAAAAAAATACAATTATTGCTTTAGAAATGTGCATTCTTAGATCCAATGATTTTGTCCACACTAGAGCTTTTCAGCTACACATTTTCCAGTGCTCATTCCTTCAGCTTGTTGAACCTAAATTACATGCAAGAGTTCAATATTATGAAGGGAATTCTGAAATAATCTGAAAGTAATTTTTACTACAGCCTCTAATTACACTGTATTTATTGGAGAATTACTCCCTGGGAATTTCAAGTCCCAGTACAGACAGAATTTTCATTTCATTAAGAGGAACAACCTCTCATGATTGGAAGAGATTGGAAAACAGCACTGAAATAGCAATCAGGAACATAATTCAAGTGGGCTCTTTCCAGCAATAAAAATATACTATTATCTAATTCTATAGAACATAACCATATTATACTGCTATGTGCAATTCAGTAAGAACATCCACATAGCTACAATTTCCAAAAGGAGTTAATTCCATCTGGACATTACACCACCAGGCTAAGGAAACAAAGTTTTGATGTATGGGCTTTAGCACAACCATCTCATGAAGACATTTATCATAAGTTATCTGAGTGAATATTTTACACACAGCAGTAGCTCACTTCACAACTGCAACTTTAAACTGGCTGGGTCTTTTATTCCATATTAAACTCCTTTTCTCAACATGAAATACCAGTCTCAGGTAACTGTAGTTTACAACATAAAAGCCTCTACATGGGTTGGACTGTCCCAAGTAACTGAGGGCCTCCTTCCACTAAAGAACACTGTGGAAATAAAGGTTCCTCCAAAGATGTTCTGGACATGTGTTGAGCAGAATCAGCCGGTTATGCCTGGCTCTGTGGCAGCTCTGTTAGATGGATAAATGTCTGCTAACAATGTCCATGAGAGCACTCATTGTCAGTTGTTCATTTGAAGCTTCTTTCCCTCAGCCATGTTTTTAATGGGGTTTTTTAATACATTTGTGTTCTCAATCCAGTGGTCTCTCCATCTGTCTCAGAGCCCTTCAGACATACTCAAATTTGTGCTCTACCTTCCATTCCTGATTTCAATTATTACTCAAATAAGACTACATTATCCTTTTTTCCATTTTCCCACTTCAAATGTATACATTACAGAGATATGAAATTTACTGTGAAGAACTTTTCTACCCAGATGAGATCAACTAATTTCATGTTCTCTTTTGTGTTCAGATTTAAATTCTATAAAGAACAGATAGTCTAATTTCCTGATGGATTTACAAATGTGTACCAGACTCATTTGTCTGGTAACGTGAAAGGAAACGTGAAAGGCAGTACCAACACTCAAACCTGAACTCACCTGTATAACTACTGTGTAAAGGTTGTAACATTCAAGGTTGGAAAAAGTTAGCTTTTCGCAAAGAATAAAGCACAATTTTTTTCTCAATGATTTGTTGAACAGACCTCATGCAACAACTAGCTCTAACATCATCATAAAGGTTTTCTTATTGAAGTGCTGACAACAGATAAAACATCTCTAAGTCAAGAACTGAGTATTTCTGGGAAAGGTATCATGGCATGTCTGACTTGAGACGTTGTGATTGTCAGACCACAGCATTTACAACGAATCTGAGAGATCAAGAGACGTTCTTAGATTTAGGAACAAAATTGATCCTATTGAAATATATAACTGGATGTTGTTGCCAGCTTTTTCCTTTAAACAGGACGTGAATAATTTCCATGCAACTTCTTAAAATACTCTTTATCAAAGTCATTTTTGGAAAAGCAGAGGATGGAAGTAAAATGTATTTCAGGGCCCTCATCCAAGCACATCTGGGTATATTCTTAAGCACTTTTGCAATTGTTTGTTGTGCAATAGCTTGGTCAAAAAAAAAAAAAGCTGGGGAGCAGCTGAAAGGTCATTTATCTTGCAACTGAAGAAAGAAGGGAGAACACTTCTGCTCAGCTTAAACCGTTCTGCCTCTTCCCTCAGAAGAAACAGCTAACAATGCAAGTGTCCTGGACACTGACTTCTCCAAAAGGCTCCAGAGGAACTCAGGAAAAGCCTGACAAGGACACATGAATCCATTTCAGCTACAGACTACGCAGAAAGCTGTAAATGAAAACAGATGTCCCTAATGTTTATGGAAAGGTGACAAATCACCATCTCCTACAACATGGCAGATGGTCTGCACAGACTGTATCAAGTAGATCTAGAATATAAAATGCCATAAAGAAAATAATCTATATTATTTCTTGCATTAATCAATCTTAGCAGTATATGATAAAATATTTTTCCAAGAGAGTGACCTGAGATACTGAAAAGAATAAATCCCAAAATTACCAAAAACCCCAAATGCAATGATGTATCAACAAAAATTCTGGCAGATTGTGAACGTAGTTTTAACTATCTATTGAACTTTTTTAACAAAAAGTATTTGAGAAACTAGGCATTCATATGGATAGGAATGAGTAATTGTAACAATTTTTCATTAAATAGAGATAAATAAAAAGTTTGTTTAAAACCAAAGATACCCTTGTTAATAGAACACAAAAAACTAAACCAGATCCAGCAGCTAGTGAAATACTGCAAAAGTAATAGTTTCAAAACAGAAACCACATTTGAAGAATTACATTTTTCGTTTCATACTTGCAAGTGAATTGTGTTTATGTGGCACTTCAATTATTCTAGTACAGGAACTATCATTTATTGAGACCCTAGGATCAGTTATTGAATTAATTAGAGCCTCAAGTCTATAAAAACAGTAATTGAAAACAGCAGTGATATAACCACACTCCACAACACAGCTCAAGCACAGAAACAGGAATGACCATGTCCTAAACCTAAGGAGCTTTGCTTGTTTTTACAGACATCACTGCAGGTTCCCAGAAGCAGTGTTACTTAATTGCAATAAACTATCAGAAGAAAGGTACTTCAACGATGACTTTTGCCGATTTTAGACATTCTTACTCAATGCTTTGCCTGACCTACTACAAAAGATTATCTGTCATAATGCAGGAAACTAGGAACAAAAAAAAACTAGGAACAAAAGTAGCCTGGGTTTTAACGGGTAAGCAACAAAAATTCTGGTATGACTGCTGCTGTGGAGATCTGCCTTGTTATCTGTAGGGATTAGTGTCTAATCAGATAAAATGGCATCATTGGGAAAAGGTGGGGAGTGAAGCTTTAAAGGTTATGAAAGTTAGGAAATGAAATGTCAAATAACTTGAAGATGACATAAAGGTAACTGAATATCGAGCTAAAGAAAAGGTCTGTGATCAAGGAGAAACCAGATTACTTTCTCTGAGAACGAACTGCCTACCAGCATGAAGAGTCTCTAGGCAGAATGTCTCTCAGCAAAGCTGTGCAAAATAAAGTTTAATTTTATAGTAGAAAATTGCTTATTCTTTTTCAATGACTTGTATCAGGACATGTCTTTCAAACTTTTCAGTTGTACCAAGGGAAGTAACACTGCTCTTGCTTTTCCTACTGAATAAGCAGAAAGGGAGGAGGGAGAAGGAGGAACCAGTGAGGAAGGAGGAGAAGAAAGCAGTGTAATAGCGAGGAAGCGTGTCTGATCTCTCTACTGACCTCTTGAGAGAAGTCAGACTGAAGGAAGGAACAGCTCTAATCTCCATCAGCTGGGATGCAACAGCAGAAGTGAGACTAGTTCTATCAACATGGGATTTGTGCTGAAGGAACAAGCAAGAGGAAACAAATCACATTCCAGTCTCTATCACCAGCTAACACTGCTGCTGTTACCACACCACATCCTCATGGCCATGCTGGTATAAAGCAAGGAACTTCACCGTTAAAACCAACAGAACAAGTTACTGCCCATTCCATACCAGGCAGAGAATGTATAAAGGCCCAAACTTCATCGACAGTCCATACTGAGGGGTCAGTTTGCACCACTGGTAACAGGTCGATGCTCTCTGGCATTTTCCGGATCCTCAGCTCCCGAAGCTCCCGTTCCCTCTCCCTCTCACTCTGTCTCCGCAGGCGCGTGGTCATGGCTGTTGGAACAGCATCTTCATGAGGAGCCAGATCTTCTTCTGCAGATGGATAAGTAATTGGAAGCTGGAAAACACAGTACAAATACACTACAGTATTAGGCTTTATTTGCAATTCCCAAAGCAATGCCATAGTTTGAAGCAAATAATCCACAGACCTGTCTAAGAAAATGATCTCGTGACGCCCCCTCAGGGCCGCTCGGCCGACGCCCGCGTCGCCCAAGACTTTGGCTATCTGACTTCCGATTCCAACGACTGGTCTTGTCTGATGGAAACAGCCCAAATTTCTTAGTGCAACTAAGGCTGTGCCTAAAGAAGTAAGATATATTCAATAATGCACTAGTAGTTTTTTGGACTGAATTCAATCAAGTAACCATAAAATCAGAGTGTTGTAGAAATGCTGCTTAAGTACAACAACAGCTGTCACAGAAATACAAGAGAAAGGTATGTCGAAGGCCATTTACTCAAAACCCTCATCTCGATGTGGGATCAAGTACATCTAAATTACCTCTGGAAGATGTCTCTCCTTCCCATTCTTAAAAATTTTCTGTGATAGAAATACCTTTGCATTTTATGACATAGTACAGTTCTGCTCTGAAATGTCTGCTAAAAACCTAAAACCACATTGTATTTTCTGGTTCCATTTTCTCTAGCTGGTACCCAATCAAAGGAGGATGGAGACAAAAAAATCCCATGTTAAGATTAAAGGGTTAAGTCCCTTTAAGATTATTTTGCTGGTAGTGTCCCAAGAAGTAGCAAATCAAAAAGATACATTCCCACCACTTATTTGGGAATGTAGCAGTAAGAGAAAGGTCATGTCCAGACACACTGATGCCAAGAAAGAGCTAAGTGGTGACTAGAAATGGGCAACTATTCCCCATTTCTAAAACTTATGTTATTACACGTAACTTTCCAGCTGTAATGATAGAATATTTTGCATTCAGATATCGACAGTGAATTTTTGCTCCCTTAACCAGGAGAGGTTAATCCATCAACCAGACAATGATAAACAATAACTAAATAGAGTACCTTTTGGCACAGGATGTGGAGCAGAATCTTTTTGACCGTAGAAACTTATTGGGATATCCCATTTTTCCACAAAATTCACACTTCAGAAGATCATTTTCAATTTCATCCAGTCCCTCTAAAGAAAGGAACGAGGCATAAGGAAGTCAGGTTCAATGACACAAAATTATCTTCACATCTCTCACCTCAGGCAAGCAAAAGATCTTCAAATATTTAACACATTCAATTAAATAATTTGATTAACAGACAATTATGCAAAGCTAAGCAAGTCATAGACTTCATTCTCTCTAGAAAAGATCTTGAGCAAACTGAACCTTAATGAACCTTCAATTAAGTTATTCTATGAACTTAATCCGTTTTTTGTTGAATTTCAAGCCATCCATGACCACATCTGCCCTCAAACATAGCAAGCAATTAAAAAAGAAGGGTTACAGTCCTCATGAATTGCTTTACAAGGAGTTCTTTAAGAGAACCAGGCCTTCCACAGTTTAAATTCAAACTCTCTTGTAATGACGTAATGCATTAACCTTTTAAAATGGCTTCTTTGAATAAGCAGCTACTACAACCAAAGGGACTTGTGAAAACCGAGAGAACATTGAATCTTGAATCTACATAACATTGAATTCTATGAAAAAGATAAGCTGCATGTAACAAAGATAAGGATGTGGCATCTGCTGATTTGCAACTTATTGTTACAGAATATTTTTCTGTTAGTGGTGGGGTGAGATGGCACTTTTCCTACTCCTCAAAAAACACTAGTGGAAATAGTGGAAAGGGTATTTGAAAAATGTTTCTACCACACACACAATCATACCCTGGTTTATGAACAGAAAATCTCTACTTCTGTGTATGTGCATGTGTCTCAATGTTGGATGTTTCCTACTAGCACATCTAATAACTAGTTACAATTTTGTACATAAACCTAACACCAGCTGTCAGGAACAATAACTACAACCAAAATCATGAACGTCTGAATAATTCCACAAAACTCACAAGCTGTCTGAAATCTGAGAAACAGCATAATGTTAATACTGAAAACTGAATTAATATCTAGTGAAATAAATTAAAGACAAAATAACTGCTGCTAAGAGTTTTGATATGGAGAGGAAAAAGAACTATTTTAAGAGAATGAAAGGAAGAGTTGCATTAAGACAAATTTAAACAGTTCCGGTGCAACAAGGATACAAACTGTGGAAAACAAAACCCAGAGGTGGCAAAAAATTTCGGAACTTTCAAATCTTCAATGAATTTATTCAAAAACGTGTGTTCACAGAATAACCTGGCTTTTCTGGGCAAGGCCACAGTTTGATTCCCACTTCATAGCACACAGAACTGGAGGGGAAAAATTCAAATAAAAACTACAAACCTTCTGCAATCATATCCTCTATCTCTGTGTCTGATGAGTTGTCTGCGTGTTTTGTGTTCTGCAAGTCTGATTCAACACAAACCACACTCATGATCTGACCCTCCACCAGCAACCTCTTCTCTGCAGGCTGTTCCACCAGCAAAGATGAACGACTGACCTATTGCAATAAAAACAAAGCAGCAGTGAGTAATTGAGCAGTGAATAATCAAAAACTGTATTTGCAACGTAGCAGCTGTAACTGAGAGTATGAATCGCAATTATATTGTGCCAAAGCTCTTCATACCATTCCTCAAAAAAAATAAAAACTCACTCCTGCTCTGCACAGCTTGCAATTACATTTCACAAAGGAAGAAATACATCAGATCTAAAGAAAGGAAGCAACGGGAAAATGAGACACACATTAAATTAGTAGGATAAGTTTTAAATTGTCAGTTTGTGATTTAAAATTTTCAACAGTAATTCTTACCAGACACAGTACCAATTACACCTAGCCCAGTTAAGAGCTTGCCAGTGCTTGAAACATCAAATCGTAGCATTTTAGAATTTTAACACAGACTCAGCTATGAGGTTTAAATTAAGGTATCACTTAAACTGAGTGATCTAAGAAACGGACAAATGTAAAAAAGTTATTCCAAATGGTAGCCAAAAAGATATCTCCAGATACAGCCTACTAGTCAAGTCACCAATCAGTGGAAAAAAGGTCAAAACCAACATCCGAAACTAAGTATCTACTAGCCACAAGTAACATCATCCTTCCAAACAGTTTATTTCAAAGATTAGTTGTAAATGTTCTTAGCAACTTTTAGACTTACAGGGAACGGCTCCAACCCCTCCTGAATCACAAAGCCTTCGATGACATGGGTCAGGATCTGGGGTTTAACAATAGCCTGTGGAGGTTTATTTTCTAGGCTGGGAATGCTATTGGGCATGGATGTGCTGTGGCTCCTTGTCGTTGCTGCTGGAAGCAAAAGCGGTGGTGGTGGAATAGAGGCATGTGAAGGATCCGTTGGAGATTTAATTACTGAGGCACTGACTGATGATGTCACTGAAGGCAGTCCCCCATGTTCTGAAAAAAATAACAAAGCACATTATGTTTTATCACTTATGTCTAGCCACTGGCTCAGAGTTCTGGAAGTAAGAGGTGATAGATCCCCAAGACCCATCTCTGCACCCATCAACCCCTAAGACAGGCTTCTCCATATGCTTTACAGATTGCATCTTTAAAACAAGATGGTTTATCTTGACAAACTATTCCACACACACACTCCTCATAAAAACATCTTCATTTATTCAGTACCTACTAACTACAAGCATAGTTGGCCATTAATTACTTACACAAATCACAAAGCCAAAAGCTACCATAGTATGGCATTTATCCTCACCTGACAAAGGATCTTCTGAATTAAGAGCCTCTCCATTCCCCAAGGTTATGGCTGGCGGAGACAAGGTGGGTGGTGTAGGTGTTCTTGCCATATGGACACAATCTGAGTCCTCGGGCATCTCTTCTTCACACACATTCTCCACTTGGTAAATCTGCATCCAACAAACTATTGCTTTAGAGAGATTTCCATTCTATCTTAACACCTTAAAAGAGTTACATAAATACAGTTTTTAAAATAAATTACCAGTTAAAATAGGTTAATCTTTTAATAAAACACTAGTTTCCAAACTGCATACCAAAAAATGAACTTTCAGGACATGACAATATCTATGAGAGCAAAACCATTTTGTTACAAAGAGCAATATATAAAGAGCACAGTTCTCCAATCAAACACACCAGAGAACTTTACCTTTTCAAGATCTTATGTGTATAGTTATGGTATTTTTATTTACACATACATTTGATGCTATTTAAACACATCTGTAAAATGCAAGTTTAGTAACCAGTCTGCAAATTGTTCTCTTATACAGCAGTGTAATCAAACTGAGTATTTCAGAAGAGCACACCAAGATTATCAAGCATTAGTGGTTGTAAGAGATTTTAAGGTCTTTTCCTCAGAAGTATTGAAGTAAATTTACATAAATTCCTGACAGTTAGTTTAGCAGATTAAAATGTAAAATACTATCCTGTCAAAAGCAAATCTGGCTTCTACTCTTTTGCCCAATTTCTCCATGAAATATCAGAGTTTAGATGATTACGCTCTTAAAATAAATTAAAAACGAACAGCACACCTCCTCCCTTAACCTGTTGATAGCCTCAATAAAGCCTACAAGAGCTGCTGATTCTTTTGCTTAACTTAATCTCATTAGCATGTTACCACTGAAGTCCAGCAATACAATCTTAAATGTCAACATTATTTGCATATCATTTTACTTTCCTGTACATGATTTTAATCCAGTGACTGAAGTCAAACCCTTCAGTTACAAACTGCAGACATCTGAGACTAACACTGAACCAAATTAAATGGCAGTGATGGGAACTGCCAAAACAGCATCCAAATTTCCGTTTTATGAAGATGATACTTTTAATATTAGTACAAAAGTAATTATTCAGAAACCTATCATCTTAATAACCTGATATGCACCTTCCACCCTGTACAGATGATTGTCCTACTCAAAATCTATCTGTATTAAGAGGTAAAAGCATACAGTCCATATGTTGCATTTACCAAAGTTCTCTTTTACTTAAACATTATCATATATTTACTTACTTTTTTTGAACTTCAAATACATTGTAATTTCACTAAGAAACAAGATTTTAGGTCCTAAATTTGCATTTTCACTATTCCTGGTTGACATTCTTGCCTGATAATCCATTACAAAAAGCCAACAAAAAAACCCCAGACTAAAACATGAAACAGAAGAAAAATGTCTGTTGTTTTCTTAAAACTCATTTCTGTACCCAATAGGTTTCTTGTCCTCTGTCTAGCACCTGGTTTAGCTCCCTCTGAAGTAAATGGGCCAGACACATAGCTCTGGAGAAGCCCAGGGAAAGAACAGAGGATGCAATGCTATCACTCACCACTGGAGTCTCAATTGGAACCGATGGCTGCACCTGGAGATTTACTGCGACAGTCTGTGGTGGTGGAAGAGTTTGAAATGGCAGCTGGACCAAAGCTTCTGCAGCAGGAAGTTCTTCCTCAGAAACCAAAGTGTTTTGAACCAAAACCTGCCCCTGTGACAGAATTTCAGGCTGCACTTGTAAAGACTGCACAGACTGCAAGGGCAGTGGTTGAATCTGCGTTGAGGATGCCGAGAGCTGAGGCGGAGCTGCCAGAGGGATGGGAGCGGACTGCAGGGCTGGATACTGCTGGTGTGGTGTGGAGGACACGAGCTGCTGGCCCGAGGAAACCAAGCTGGGCGGCTCCACGGCCCCGATGTGCACAGCGGGCGAGGGCGGGAGCGGCAGGTGCGGTGGGAGGCTGAGCGGCTGCGATGGCCGCACAGGGTTGGAGGCAGCCGCCTGAGGAGCAGCCGGCTCGGGCTGCAGAGCCGCTGGCACCAGGGAGCTGGCCTGGGACTGGATAAGGGCTTGGGGGTGAATAATTATGGTGGGTGACTGACTCGGGGAGTGGGATGGCGGAGGGGATACCACCACTGACTGCTGAGCTGACTGGGATGGGGTGGGAGAGAGCGTGAGAGGCGGAGGATGGATGTGGATAGGGGAGCAGTGGGACTGGACACTGCTGGGAGCCGGGGGAAGCGCATGGCTGGGGAGTGGAAGACAGTGCTGGGATGGAGGCGGCTCCTGGCCCGGAGGAGTCTGAAGTGCAATCGGCTGAACTTGCTGCTGCTGCTGCAGGATCAGTTGATGATGGGAAATCTTTGGAGATGGCGAATGAAGTGGGATCTGCTGATGTTTTACTAGAGAATGAGGTTGCAATGGAGAATATGAAGCTGTGGGGGTAGGGAAAAAAGTGACAATCAGTATTTATTTCTTCAAATTCTGAAAATATTATAAAATACCTCAAAATTTCTCACTTTAAAGATCAGCACAATTTTTTAAACACTTCAGGTATTTGTTGGAAATATCTTCTTTGACAGCATATAGAACACAAGAACAATTTATTAGGGGAGTATATCCATTTCCAAAGCAAAATGCAGCAATGAATAAAGGAATATGCTTTTTACAGTTATGTACTTTCAACATAAAAGTATCTAAATTTATCTTTTTGGTGCTAGGTCTAAGACTACTGCTGATCCAGCCTTCACTTATTTAAGAATTTCACGCAACTTTAAAAATGGATTTAACCTTTGCTTCAAAACAGACCGGAATAGAAATGATAAGCATGTCAGGATCAACAGGATTTGCCAATAACCAAGTTAAAGTTTAGATAATACCCTGTTGAGAGATTAAATAAAATCCCAAGAGTTCAGTACAAATTTAAACCATTGAAAGCGCTTGCCTGAACTTGAACACACCAAGAGGTACAAACCTAAAAATAGTGCAGCTTCCAGAGAAACCACATCACCTTTAAGTGAACCAGTGAGTCACTAGTCATTTCTTACTGCACACACACATATTGTCATCCACACGCAGACCTCTTCTTGCTTTGTCTTGTCCACTTGAGAAACAACTCATTTATGTAGGGTTTTTGATTTATTCTGCTACTAAGGATGGATCTTTTCCTTACCAACATGAGTTCTGAGAGCAATAGGGCTCAATACCTCCAGAATGTCTGCCTCCAAGTCCCACTCTTTCTCCAAAAGCTGTCATTAAGCCAAGCTAAATTCCACAGAACTCAGACCAATTGTCTAGACTACTTTCACTCTTTCAAAATAAGAAGCTAAGATGCAAATATGCTGCATGCAATGTAAGTGTCTCTCTAACCAAGTACAGGTTATTTTGATTTATCTCAATACAAAATACTAAAATCCTGAGCATTGTTACCTATGGGTTTATAAAAGTCCTTTATATAAGAACATTCTCATGACATAGACAAGACAGAAAAAAACCCAAAAACCAAACCAACAAAATAGATTTTGATGGGAGCAAGAGGCTTGAAGTGGTTTCAGCCCACATTCTGCTGCCCAAAGAGGGGATGGCATGTCCTGACAACAAACATACAGGGAGACCAAGAATGAGAATCATGTTTGTGCTGTGGCTCAACAGGGTATTGTAATTGCTATACTGCACTTTTACTGTGATTTAAGAACATTCCTGCCTCGCTCAATCAAAATCCTGTGCAACATCCAATGCTAACAAATAAATGCATTTGCTATTAAAATTTGAACTCTATTCATGTGGAATATGTATAATAATACGGTCAGAGAGCACTGAATTCTAACATACAAATTAGTTTTAATTAGAATAAACTTTTCTGTAGCTCCACATTCATCCCACCTGGTGTTATTAAGTGGTGTATGCTGGATGTCCGTGTGACCGGTGTACTCCGACACTCCGGAGCTGGGCTCTCGCCTTTCCTATTGCTTTCGGAGGGTTCTGGTTGGCTGCCCTTGGAACTGCTGACAGGTTTACTGGGGCACAGGGACAAGGACTGAGTTTGACTGCTGCTCTTTGGTGGGCCATTCTGTGAACTTGACAACACACCCAGCTTCGGACCGCGCAACGTCAAGTTCTGAACCTGGGAAGTGAGCAAAACATGAAAAAACCCAAACTCTATAAACCTCTATGACAAACATCTATGACAAACATCAGGCAAAAACAGCAAAAAAAAAAAAATTTGTAATGCCTCTCATCCCATGTGATCAAAAGAAGCTAAAAATCTACATATCAAAGTATCTTTAAAGCCATAAAAATTAGAGAAGGATAGCAATCTTTATTACTTCAGTGATAAATACAGAAGTCTTTTTTCTCTCATTGGATTTTTAAAAGAAATGGAAATTGTTAATTAATTTGAATTAAAACTTTGATTTTTCTTTTATTGGGCCTTCAAAGTAAGTGACACAAGGCATCTTAAGCAAAGGCAATTTTATTTTTACACAGACACTGCAGAAGTGCAGTGGTCTGTGAGTGAGCTTCCAGACACCAGCATAAACCAGAGCCTTGGGTGGTCAGTGGGACCAGAGTCTGCTTTGTGCGACCTGTATGTTAACGAAACTGAGACCTTTACTTCTACACCAATATTAACATACCTTCTCATCATGACACCTCCAATGTCAGATGAAACAAAAGGTTTGCTTTCTGAAATGTAAATGAGCCGGGGATCATTTTCACTGAAGTCTGTTATATCACAGCCAGATTCTGTACATAACGATCCCAGATCTCCAATCCTACGTGCTGAGCTAGATTTTCATTTTCAAGGATAATGCCTACCCTTGTAGCACTAATTTACATCATCTTTTACTTGAAAAAGAGAACTAATTATTATCACCATCCCCTATTTTGATTACATAATCCCTTCCTCACTCAACAGTTAGTACCTGTGTAATGAAAAGCTAGTTTGTATTTCACTTCTGACTGCTCTGTGTGTCACCACAGGGCACATTCAAACCCAAGACAACAGTAGTTGTGTCTTCACTGGCATACAGGAGGCATTTACTGCCATCCTGTCCCAGTGAGGACAAATCGACCTTCACAGAGGTGACTCAGCTGGAGTTGGGCAGAGCCACCCCAGCAGCTCATCTGCTCTCTGGTCTGGGGTGGGTAGTTTTTATAAGCAAGTAAAACTTGAACGCAACATTTCCTTACTTTTCAGGTTTGGCCCATTCTACTGGACAGACCTTTAGTAAGTTTACACAAACTCACCTGAGTAGCTGCAGACTGACAGGAAGATGAGGAGGATGAGGAGACAACAGGAATGTCAGACTGGACAGCAGCAACAGTGGTCGCAGGAGTAAAAATAAGCTGTTAAGCAGGAAAAAAATACATGGTAACAGACTGAAATTTTTGAAATCTGCGAAAAAAATGCAGTATCTTAAAGAGATACATAACTTACATGTACAGAATTACAGCTTCTAAGATTTACTTTTTTACTTTTAGATTAACTTTTTAAAAGAACAACTTATCATGGAAATTTAAGTAAACAAAACTAAAAGAGAATAATGTAACCCAAATGCAACAATATATTTGTTCTACATACTGAGAAAAATCTTTGAGATAAACACATCTATGATCTTTCATACAAGCACTTAAGAGGACTTTCCCTCCAATACTACAAATTAGTGAAAAAAAAGACAAGATAGGAGGCGAGTATCTACTATATTTAAGAAAGAGAACTTAGATCTTCCAATAGGAACAGATCAAAGCTAAACTTGGTAATGACTGTAATCAAAACTTACCATCTGAGCTCGTAGATACATTTGAGCCTGGCTTGCACTCAAGGTGGGAGAGGTGCTGCCCAGCAACATCGTCTGTTGGGTGATGCTGCTGCTGGTGGTATTGGAGGTCTGAGAACGGCTTATTATCTGTGCAGGTGTAGGAGAGGTGGAGAGGTTAATCTAAGGAAACAAAAATATTGCTTCTGTCATGGAAATTCAGTCATCCTAGGGTCTAAAGCCAGAAAGCCTTTGACAAAAATGGCAGGGGCAGTTGGAAGCTCTGAACTGTAAAGATATCAAAAATACATTGAGCCAATCACCACAAAATTGGATTCTGGCAAGACTGTACATTTTTATTCTTAAACTGCACTTTTACTGCAAGCAACCACTTTGCAGTAAATAATAATAAGTAGTTACAAGTATAAACAATGATGTGAAGACTAAAAATACACCTCACAGAAATACACATTTAATGAATATGTAGAATGAGCTTTCAATATTTTAAGAAAAACACTTGAACTTTAATATTTAAGATCTTTAAATGTTTATACTGCCTGCCTGGACTGGTATCTTCTGTTATGCAACCTGATCAGGACAATTCTTTGTGCCACCATGTATGGACTTCATTTCACATACGTACATTGAAAAATCAAGATTTTTCTTAATTGTTCACTTGAAGATTAAAACTGAAGATTAAAACCTTCTCTCATTTCATATTAAACGCTCAAGAACTGCTCTTTAGCATCCTCTCAAAAAAAAAAAAACCCTCTTCTGTTTTCGTTTTTTTTTTTTTTCTAACCAGTCTAACAGAGTTAAGTGCCCAGCTCTTTTTCATCACTTACTTAAAAGATTTCCTTGAAAAACCCCAGCCCAATTATTTTGTTAGTTTAACATCAGACATCTTTGAAGACTTTGCCTCCTATAATGAACAAATGGTTTTACTTCTAACAACTGTAAGCCAAGCCAAGCTATGAGAGCTTAAAAAAAATATACAGTTAAATCACTGAAGCTATGCACTGGAGTCATGAACAGTTTGAGAGTGTGATTAATAAGCAAGATGTCTGTAGGACTAACAAATCCTACTTCAGACAACTGTAGAACTCTACAGCAGAGACTGTGCATGTCTGACAATGGCACTTAAAAAAATACAGCATGAACTGCACACAGAGCTGCTCACAACTGAAACCTGAGCACATGCCTAGAATGTGGGAAGTGAAACTGCAAAAAAGATGCATGATAAAAGATGATAATCAATAAAAGAATGAATGTTATAAAAACTTAATCAGTTTCATAAATATATGTGAGCACCAACTTGGATTCTTTAGATTTGGTGCTGTGATACAGTTACGATTTTCACCTACACTAGTGCCCTGAATAAAGAAACTGATGTAGAAAATCCAGTAAGAAATCATGTAAGAGATGAGAATTCAGGGAGTGATTTCTGCAGGAATGCAAATAGCCCCTGGTGCTTGTGGAGTGAGCAGCTGCCCCTCAGAGCACCAAGAGGGGTCTGGGACTGGGAAAGCCAACACTGGCCACCAACAATCACACATAGCACCCAACATTTACTACAGAGTCGTCATATTTCTGTTCACTGTGTCTGTAATACTAATTTTAACAGTACAAACTGAAATGCTATAATATTTTCTGGTTTTCCCTGTAGCCATATAACAACCAAGCAGGGTTGGGAATGGAGGGAGGGCTTTGTGCAGTTACGTACCGAGGTCTGCGACATGCTTGACTGCTGAGTGACACTCCCAGTGGGGGAAGAACATTGCCTCCCACCTGACAGGCTTGCCTAAATAGCAAGAATATGTGTCAAACAGTGAAATCAAAAAGTGCTTAGGTGATGTTCATTTTATTGCAAAAACCATCAGAAACAGCCCTCTCTACCTTTTCTCTGAGTTTCCAACTCAGAAGTATGTAAGAATGCTTTACTCGGTGGAAATAGTGGCCAGCAAAGTGCACTCTGCACTACGGAATGCTACCTGCAAGGTGCTAAATTCCTTGAAGTCCTACTAAATTTCAGGCATGTAATTCTTTCTGAACAAGATTTGAATAAAAACTATCATTTGGTGAGGTCTACCAAACTGCTAATGAAGGAGCTAAGTGATCACCTCATTACCTATGGTGCTCAGAACTTAAAATGCACTATCATTAAAAATTGCCATTATTAAAATTCATGTTATAATTTTGTTTTGATTAAAATCTTCTAAAAAATAAACCAACTTCATATATGCTGTAAAGAACAACTTCATATTCTGGAATGGTAACTTATGTATGTACATTTAGTGTCCATCACAGGATGCTATTCCAGCCCTTCAGATAAATAACAGAGACAGTGATTTAGGTTTCTGTATGAACAGAACCAAAACTTCTCAGCCTTCCCCAACCTGATTTTCTTTGCTCTGTGTCAGTAACTGTATATCCACACAGAAATCCATCACAATAAAAAAGACAAACCAACATATTACCACAATCTAATGCAAAAGGTATAGAAGAAAAAGCCAGTAGCAAAAATGAGTCAGTCCAGTTCTGACATCAAATAGCCATATCCCTGGGGTCTTTAACTCCATTTAGCATTTCCCTGTGTAAAATCATTAACAACCATCTCTCGCTGCGAGATCATATTCTCAATCTAAGGTCAACTGAGGTAAAAAAAAAAAATCTTTCTACTACTTGAATTCAAAATGGGTCTCCTCCAGTGACCACTGATGTTAAAAGCTGTGTTTCAGATATGAAATGTCATTTACTTCCTACATTTTAACACTTGGGGTTAAAATTTAATATTGCCATTACTTATAATGCAGCCAGGTGTGAGGAAAAACACACTAAGACCAGACATTCATTATTTTTTATTTCACTAAGATACAACGCTATTCATTGCTTCCCCCATCAACTTTTAGAGAAAATCATGGGATGAAGATTGAAGTAGTCGATTTTTGATATTTATTTTATTACTGCTTGATGATTTACATGATGCATTAAAATGTATGCAATAAAGCATGGAATGGTTGCCTACTGGAGCATCTATACCACTGGACAAAATCCTCCAAACAGTTTGGAGGATGATACAGTTTAAAATAATAGCATCATTAAAATACAACAGTGAATTATTGTGAGGCATTAAGCTCAGGCACTTAAGCTGTTATTACATTTGACAACAACTGTAGCCCTGCTCTAGATAATACATGGTTCTTTTTCAGCAATCTTCACTCTCACCTGTGGAACAGTTGCCAGACTCTGAAATTGGGTACTGCTTAAGTGCTGCTGCTGCAGAGCAGCAGTCTGCAGCATTAGATGCTGCTGTTGGGCTGCATACATCTGCTGGAGGTACTGAGCAGCTGAGCTAGGAGGACGATGCAAGGCCTGCTGAATAACCTGTGATGAATCAGTAGGTAATTAATTACAATTACAAAGCACACACCATGCTGACATGATGTTGAAGTTTACCCTTACAAGGAAACAACACCAAATAAATTCTTTTCACACCAATTATGTATTACTGAACTTGCTCCCTCACTGCTCTTGACCAAGCCACAGAGTACTGTCAACATCAATATATTCACGTTCTCAAGGACAGCCTGACAATACAGCATCATTCCCAACACATCATCCCAGCCTCTCAGCTGCTTGTCAACATGTCCTACATCATGTTCTGCTTTATGAGAGATCACAGTAGTGTGTGAGAGACCCAATTATTAAATGCAACAGAATGGACTGTACAGAGCTCAAGGAGACCTAATTTCAAGAACAGCAAGAGGGGGCTGGATCCCACGCAGCACTTAACACCCACACAAAGTCCTTGGATCCCTATAGTCAATGTTGGTCAAATAGCTTTGTTTTGCAAAGGTTTGTGTTAATAAACCACACCCTTAGCAAATGGTGAACAAACCAAACTTTCTACCATAGCAATTCCCCCTCCCTTATTTGGGAGACAGGCCTACCCTGCACTATTCTTAAGTGGTCTGATACCCTTCAGCAAACATCTCCTGAAAACCAGCAAGTCAGCTATTGAGAAAGTCAACGGCAATTAAGAATGAGAAGTTAATCCTGTGTAAAGTACTGTGCAATGCCTGTATGTAGAGCTCTGTACAGGACAGGGAGGAAGATCCCAGAGCCCAGTACCTGGACAGCATGTCTGTCAGAGCCGCTGTAGACAGAGATCTGTGGGAGTGGCGTGCGGGAAGTGGAGGTGGTGGTGACGGTTGTTGTGGATGCAGAACATGTCGTTGTGTTGGGTTCATTCTCCATAGCTGTGCAGCGTTCGTCCAGCCTGGCAGGAGTGACATAAAAGTGGTTCACAAACAAGGCCAGAACAAGCTGATTTTAATGTAGAAAATTATGTTTTGCTGAGACAGAATAACAGACAATTTTCAAACGGGTAAGTTTCATAGAATCACGGAACTGTTTGGGTCGGAGGGAACTTAGAGACCATCTCATCCCACCCCCTGCCATGGCAGCGACACCTTTCAACGCACTAGGTTGCTTCAAGACCCATCCACCCTGCCCTTGAACACTTGCAGAGATGGGGCAGCCACAGTCTCTGTGGCAAACCTCTGCCAGGAGCTCACCAACCCTACAGTAAAGAATTTCTTCTTAATATCTAATCTTAGTTGGTAGTATTTGTTATTATTTGATGCAATCTCTTGAGAGCTGTAGTTATAATCTTGTAAGATCCATCAAAAGTAGCAATAAAGAGCCAATTTAGGAACACATCCAAGATTTCCAGCCAGCTACATGGGACCAGTACCACCTCCTTCATCCCCACAGCCCAGGACTGAAATTGCTGGCTGACCCTGGACATTGAGGAAAACCTGCTCTTGGCAAAAAACCACTCGTGAAATGTTCTGTTTGGGGAGAGAGGGAAAGGATACAGGAAAAAAACCTTTTCACAGCAATACCTCACACAATAAAGCAAGAACCAAAGAAGAGACTACCCATTTTAGCACCTCAAATGATCCTCCCCAGTCTTATGAGACTTGCCTCCGTTGCAGGGCACAAAATGTCATCTTTAAAACTGAAATTAATCTCAAACCTCAATATCTGTTATGAGGGTGTTTACTGCAGTTTCTTTCTCAGTCTTTGTATTACGATTAACAGGAAATAGCACAGTAGCTGTTTACTGCTTTCAAAAGGATGCCAAAACCAGGGAGGATTGAGAAGATGTGTTTCCTTCTTACCATAAAGAGGGGCTCAGAGAAATAATCAGAGAGAGCTGCAGTGTACTAGAAGAAAAGCAGCTTTGCCAAGTTCTTAACAATGCTCCCATTGGATGCTGCATCAAATGGGAACATAATTAGGAGTTTCAACTCACACAGCTGGAAGCAGAACAGGATGCCGTCAGGCTGCCACCCTCACCTCCCAAAACCCAACTACTCTGCAAGCAGAGGGCTGCACACGATGCTGAGGTTCCTGGGTACCTGCAACAGCTAAACTTTAACAGATACATGGCCACCTAAAGACCTCTTGCCTACCCTTGTATTGGACGCTTGCACGGACTTTGCCATCAAAGAAAATTCGTGGCAATAAAGGATGCTTTAAAAGCAGAGAAATTTAAAACCTGCTTTAAAACCTGATATTAGAACTGAAAAAAAAGTATGATTTTTTGTTAAAAATTCAGGTCTATTGTACATTACTGAGGCCACTTGTCTACCTAAATCACGGCACAAGTTAACACACAGGAGTTCCCATTCCAAGTGTAATAAAACCAGCATCATTTCTAAAACCACTTTACATTAATTTCACATAATGAAAGTAACTTAAAAAAAAAATAGTCCTGTCTCCTTCAATGGACATTAAAAGCACTTCAAAATATTTACACCTACAACTTGTCTAGCTAGTTTTTGCAGAGTTATGCAACCAGTTAAATTAGCTTAAAACATGTTTCATTTCCTTCGTTCTCAGCCACATTTTGGATGCGTTATAAGCAAAATGTGCAACATATCCCACTCCGTAACTATTCCATCACAAGTTCACCCCTTGAGAGCTGTTAATCCTTTAGCTCAAAATTATTTCGAAAATAATATTGCCGTTGCTCAGGTTGCTCCCACAAAGGATGTACAATGAAAACAGTAAAGAGCTCCTAAATTTTTTCTCAGCATCTCCATCTCTCTTCCAACACATCACTTTGACAGGAATCACACGTTGACTTATAACAAAATTAATTTTGTTTAATGATGAACACCTTGCAATGATGCTCCCTGAGCAACTTTAACTCAAAACAACCTCTGTAATGCAAACCAAGTTTTAGAAAGCCCACTCAAGTGACTTGAAACAACCACTATGCATTTAAGTGAGCTCAACACACAAAGCACAACAGAAAATTATATTGAAAATGTGTATTTATTCAAGCAGTAACAGTACAAGACACCACACTACTTCAAATTACACTGTGCATAAGAGAAATATTCCGAAGTTTTATTTTTATTTTTCTTGGTCAAAGCAACCACCTGAAGTAAAAAAATACCTGCTATTCTACACCAATTAACAAGTTACCCTCACAGCAGATACATGAATGTCATTACTCATGTTGTGGAAAGTTTTGGTATATGCCATGGTAATAACAAACCCTGCTGACAACCCACATCCACAACCACAACCATCCACCACCCCATGGTTCATTCTTGTTTTTTCCATTCACAGTCTCTCCCTACAGCTCCAAGGATACAAACCACAAAAAACCCAAACTAAACGAAAATTTTCCTCCAAGCCTAACCCCTACAGGCATTTCGGTATTTGACACAAGGCTCCGAAGTAATAACAAATTAATAATACTATAAATAACGAAGGTATGCCCTGTGGGAATACACCCCACGGCATGTGGAGTACCGGCCTCGCGCTAAGGGGCCCCGGTGCCCCAACGCCGGCCACCCCCCGCCCAGGCCGGGCTGACCCACCCTCAGCCCCCGCCTCGCCCA
>VZRN01001146.1:427898-461187 GCA_013397935.1 Dasyornis broadbenti
CTGCCGCTGCCCGCGCTCCGCACGCCCCGCCGGGACACTCGCCTGGGACGCGCCGCTCAGGGCGCCGCCGCCGCCGCCATTTTCTCGCCTCCCTCATGGGGGTGGTGCCGCGCGCGCGCGGGGCGCGGCCGCCGCTGCGCACGTGACGGGATTCGTCGCCATGTTGGCGGCGCCTGGAGAGGCCGGCGCTGAGGAAGACCGGCGGCGGGGCAGGGGAATTGAAATATGCGGTGTTCTCAGCCCACCTAACGTACTGACTAATACGAGTAACAAAACAGGGAGCTTCTTTCAAGTGCTTCCTAGATTTCGCAGCTGTTGCTCCAACACTGTCAGCTGTGCATCCATCTTAATCACGGTTTGAGCATCTCAACTTTCCTCAGGCTCTGCTTGCTTCTTTACACCCTTTCTGCCACTCACCAGCTCAAAGCACTGTGTGAATATGAGTTAAAGTAATTATCTCTGGTCTCTCCTGCATCACGCCTCTTTGTTTTAGCACCTGATACATACATGCCTACAAATGTTTGTACTACTCGTACAGGGAGCCTGTATTTGGATGCTTACAGGTGGTGCCTTCATGCTAAATCCCCTGTAACTTCCAATCCTGACAGAGTTCAAGAAGTATTTCGACACTGCTCTCAGGCACATGGTGGGGCTCTTAGAGATGTCCTGTGCAGAGCTAAAAGCTGTACTTGATGATCCTGATTCTCCTTTGGCCAATCACCACGGGAGCCAGGCTGGGGAATCCCCATGGAAGGGTCGGGGATGTGGGGGCCACACTGGGGGGTCTCAGAATGGAATTTTGGAATTCCATTTGGAATGGAAGTCTATCTGATGCAGACTGCACAGGGAGGTGTTGGAGTCCCCAACCCTGGAGGTGTTCAAAGAGCGACTGGACCTGCTATCAGTGCTCTGGTCAAAAAGGTTGGAATTGATCAAAAGTTGGGACTCAATGATCTTGGAGGTCTTTGCCAGCGTAAATGATTCTGTGGTTCTGTGAAGGGGGGTGTCAGGGGGGGTAATTGCCAGCTATCTAGCAGTAAGTTGGGATAGCGAGGTTCTTTGTAAAGTAAAGAGACTCAGCAAGTGTCTCACAAAACTCAAATACCTTCCAAGGTCTTAAGAGATGAGCTTGAACTGTTGCACTGGGCACAGGTGGGATGCATGTGACAAGTAGTGACAATTCCACATGACTAATAAGGATGCCTCATTTCTATAAAAGATTACATGATTCAGCAGGAGAAAATGGGAATTTTCATAGATTAAAAATGAAGGTGTAGGGAAAATGATGACCCATTTTGAAATATTCTTGGAAATCCACTAGGAAACAGAAAATATCTTGGAAGTCTTGGTACAAGATAAGGGTGAGTTCAGGTACAGCAAGGTACGTCCTGTTGTACAAATGGCTCTAAGACTCCATGGGTGCTGGGTTGAGCAAATAACTTGCTTCTGACTCAAAAAAAACTCAGCCAACCACTGCAGGAAGGTCAGGTAGCATGTAAAAAAAGCTGTACTTTGTAACCACAATTAAGGTAAACAGCAAATAAGGCTTTAAGTTGTTTTATCACAAACACAAGGAAAAGCCAAGCGTGTTGATTGGAACGTGCAGATCTCATCTAAGAAAAAGCTGAACTCTATGATGCTCCAATACAAACATCCAGATGTGATGCTGACTGGAGCGGGCAGTGGGAAAAGGGAATTGTTTTACTAGAACTGAAGAAACCAAAGGTTCTCGTTTGCTTAGGACTGCCAGAAGCATCAGTTTGTTCAGGAAGTGCTGGGCAGCAAATGTGTGTTGTCAAAAAAAGCTATTGATGTTTAAAAGGCAAAGCTGAGAGGACATGCTGTTTGCAGTGATAAGATTGCTTGTGATTCACAGCTTTAATAAAATACTTCTTGTTAACCACCCTGCTTCACCACCACCACCCCCCCCCCAGTTAAAACATATTCTTCATGTTACTTTCTTTAAAAATATCTCAGCCATTTGATACAAGGGAATTAAAGCTTCACCTGAACTGAATACATTGTCTTGTGGGCAGGGCTCATTGCACGGAGTCTTTAGAATTCCCAAGGAAAACACTTTGGTCAGCAGTCTTTGTAAGGAATGTGTTGCCATCGCCTCTGAACAGCTCCTGTTGCCCCTCAGCTCTGTGCTGGCTGCTAAAGGGCAGTGTGCTGCTTTTGCCATGGGTTTGTGTTAAAATCCTGAATTTTCTGTCACCTCTCAAATTGGGTTGGCTGCGACCACAACAGTGGAGGAGCCATGGTGTGAACTGATTGCAAAGGAGCATAGTTTGATGTGTCCAGTGCTGTTTTTCCTAATGCTGGGATGGGTTCAGTTCTATGTAACACCTCAGATGCAGAGCCTGGTCCATGGATGGACAGCATCTGCTTCCCAAGAATTACCACTATGGGCATTTCTGGTACTTTCAGACTTAAAAGAAGGACAATTGCAGAATGGCTGGGGTTGGAAGGGACCTTAGAGGATATCTAGTTCCACCCCTCTACCATCGGCAGGGACACCTTCCACTAGACCAGGCTGCTCCACGTCCCATCCAGCCTGATGAGTCTTAAACATTCCAGGGATGGGGCATCCACAGCTTCTCTGGGCAACCTGTGCCAGGGCCTCATCACCCTCACATGGAAGACTTTCTTCCTAATACCTGATCTAAACGTTCTCTTTAAATTTAAGGCTAATCTTTCTTGACCTGTTACTTCATGCCCTTATCCAAGTCCCTCGCCAGCTCTCTTGGTGAGCCCTTTAGGCACTGGAGGGGGCTCTAGGGTCTCCCTGGAGCCTGGTTGTCTCCAGGCTGAACAGCCCCAACTCTCAGCCTGTCTCCGGAGCAGAGGAGCTCCCATTCTTGGACCCTCTCCGAGGCCTCCTCTGGGCTCGCTCCAGCAGCAACACATTCTTCTTCTGTGAATGGACCAAACTCCAGAGCAGGACGCAGCACTGCAGGTGCTCAGGATGCGGTAGAGAATCCCCCTCCCTTACCCTGTTGCCCACGCTGCTACGAACAAGCCCGATCGGTACTTGGGTAAAACGAGTTTTCCTCCTTGGCTCCCTGTCACAGCAGCCACCCGCAACTGACGCATCCCACACACCGCATCTCGCTCCGCTCCCGCCGCGCCGGCGCCACGGCCACCCCGCCGCCCGCAGTCCCGCCATGCTTCACGCTGGGCCGTACCAAGGGCGCGCGGGGGCTGGGGGTGACGCACACCGCGGTGTCGCCGCCGTTCCGGGCGCGGCGAAGGGAGCAGAGGGACCTGCGGGCGAGTTCGCACCCGTCTGACCGGGAGCGGCCGTTGCGGCGGCTCCGCTACGGGGCTGACGGTTACCTGGGCGCTGCCGCCGCCTCCGCCTCCCCCCCTCCGCTGCGGCGTGGAGCATTCCACTCCACAGGTGTGGAGTCCCGCCGGGGAGAGCCCATGTAGAGCACGGGGGAAGACACACGGGACTGACATCCGCATCCCGGGGTGGCGGAGCTGACGCCTGCCTGCTCTCGGGGCGACTCCTCTGCCCCGCTGGGGAAAATCGCACGCTGCCCTCCCGCGCCGCCCCGTGCAGGTCCGCGCTTCCTCCCACCGCTGCTTCTGCGTGGTCCCCTCCGACTCTCGGCGCGTGGTGCCGTCCGGCGCGGGCGGGGCGCGCTGGAGGCGCGGGGGTCGCGCAGCCGCCGCCCCTGCCCGGCCCGACCCTGCGGCTCCCCCACTCCGAGCCTGCGGCTCCCTCGGCCCGGCCCGGGGGCGATGCCGACACAGCGGGACGGCGGCGCCGGCAGCACCATGTCGGCTCCGGGCGGCCTCGGGGGCAGCCTCGGCGGGGACGGCGCCCACCAGGTCCGGGTGAAAGCCTACTACAAGGGGTGAGTGTGGGCGCCGAGCCCCCGGGGCGGCCGGGAGGAGAGGAGCGTCCAGAGCGGCGTCGCGGGAGTTCGGGTACCCGGCACGGGCTACCCTGGACGGGATCCCGTGGATACTCCTGGCTCAAGCCTTGGGTATCCCCTGACTTGCAGGCAAGGAGAAAAAGAGCGGAGAAAAAACACTCCACCACTAACCAGCCTTGCTGAAATAGTTGTCAAGTGCAGGACTGGTGTTGGGGTTCGAGGGGGAAGCCGGATCCGGATCCTCCCTACTCCTGGGATGGTCTTTCCGGTGAACAAGGATGTGCCTGAGCAGCCTCTGCTCTGCTCACCGTGCTTCCTTTCACCCTTGGCCTTGGCTGTTAGTAATAATTACATATTCCTTAATAATACACGCGAGAAGTCGTACGTAGTATGTTCAAAGTCCAACTTTGGTCCTGGTCTCTCTATGTTAAGTGATGCTCAGGACTAAAGGAGGAGGATTTTTGTCCGAAAATTTATTTCATAGGTTTTTAGGCTGTTTACCAGGGACTGAGCGATTTCCAAGGGAGTCTGTTAATGATAACCCAGATGCATCTACTGTCAATTCTGCTTCTGTTGTTGAAAAAAAAAAACGTAAACCAAACCAAAATATTAGGAGTTTGCACAATGGAAATCTGAATTTTGGTGGCCTAATTCAGTGGCTCTCCAGCAATAATATATAAAGCAGAAGAAGCGTCATGCCTTGGGTTCATAGCCCCCTATTAAATAGTAACACTTACAGGACTTAATAAGTTTCAGTGCAAGGGTTGCCAGTGGTTCTTTGGGCCATTAAGTTTGAGGGCAGGTGATCTAAGCAGAAAACAATGCAGGTTGCATTTTTGGATTAAGAGTGAATACATGATGCCCTTGATAGCTTCCTTCCAGTCATCTATGTTAAGCACAAGAAGAGGTGTATTACACTTTCAGTATTTACTCTCTGCTGTCTCTGGCTGTATAATATTAAGGAGAGGTATAAAAACCACACTAAACATTTGGTATTTGCTACTGTGTTTGTTTCTGGCTTGTGTCTGCTTTGGGGCTTTTCTTGACAGAAGTCTGTAGGAGTTGCTGTAGAGACTGGCAATGTCTGTGGCTTTAAAGGACATATGAGACGCTGTCAAAGTATGTGAAATTCTGAGCTCTTTGTTTCACAGTCCCTTTAATCCACCTTTTCTTAAGGAAGTGAAGATGCCCCTGGCTATCAGCTGGCAGAAGCATTCATTTGGTCAGACAGTGAACTAAAATGGGAACTGTTCCAGGCTAAAACCATTTATTTTTCCCTTGCTGGGTCAGTTTTAATCTTGATCAATTCTGCATGCAATTACATGGATTCTTGCTTTAGCCTAGGGAGGCTATGGAGCAAGAAGCAGGAGGAAGCAGCCCAGAGTTGTGGGAGTGAGGAAAAAAATCTGTTACATTGGATAGGAATGCTGGCTCATGACACTGGTAATAATTTCACAGGCACTGGAATGTTTCTTTTGAGTCCGGTCCATTGACTTTTTATCTGTTTAATGCAGTTATCAGTTTAATAATGGCACTGAGTCAGAGAGGGTGTTGGTTAACCATTGTGAATACCAACAAATTTAACAAGCTGAATGCCTTGGTCATCATCTATTTTGAGATATAAGTAAATTATTCTCTCCACTTTCTTACAACAGAAAGTCTCAAGCCCCTTCTCAGACTTGCACTATCAAGTGGGTATCAAAGCCAAACACTTTACCTGCACTTACCCTGAAATGTCTTGGAGACTGAGGATCTGAATGCTGATACCAAAGGCAGCTTTTTCCTATTTCTTCAAATAAACTGTCTCAAGATTAGAGCTAGATCGAGGAATTACTGGGAAATAGTGTTAATAAGGAAACATTAATCTCTCCTAATTTCCTTTTAACGGAAGTGTTTAAGTCAGTTGTAGAAATTATTGGGAAAGTCTGGCTGGGAAGGTCTTTTCACCTTCCAAAAAGAGTTTCTGGTTAAAAAGAAAAAGAAAGAAAAAACCATGAAGCCAAGCCAGCCACTTAGAAGCACAGATTTGTTCTTGAAACATTTGGGAATTTGATAGTCGGGATACTTGCCTAGGTCTGGCCAGGAGCCCAATTGCTTTTCTCAGCCATGACAAAGACTTCACACAGGACTCTTTGAAGAGTCTGTTTCATTGAACCGTGCAGTGGTAATTCTTTATCTTAAATTCATGAAATATGTTAAAACAGGAAGGGAAATTTTCCTAAAAATGAACAGAGATCATGAGAATAAGGGGATGGGGAATTCCCAGAGACCTGGGAATTAGGGCATTAAGTTGAGTTTTTCCAGGTATTTCCTTCTCTCAGATAAACCGTGCTTATGTTTCATATAGGACTGCTTGTTTAAAATGCTTAAAATAGTGTTACCTGTTTTAAAGAGTTACTGTCATCTGTGCAGTGTATGTAATAGAGGTTCCTGAGGAGGGTTTTAGGAATTTACTCTCTTACTCCAAATGTTTACATGGGTTTTGTTGATGCGGTAACAAAATATAGCAGCTCCCAGTGTATGGCGCTGATCAGCATCTCTAATTACACCCATTTCAGCTCTCTGATGATATTCAAAGTTTGCCTTTTGTCTTACCTCATTTGCTGGAGATGCTTTTTGTCAGGTCAGTAACAAGAAGTTGTTATATTATTCATACATGTTGTAGGAGTAGAGAACAGGTAGGAATAATTCACAGTTCGTGCTCAAGGAATCCTGTAGAATTCATGCTGATTTAAAAAAGGAGCAAAACCAAACAACTAGAATAACCATTTTTCAGTCATGATTAAAACTGCTATCCTGTGTTCTTCTAGTGCCTGGCATAGATTTTTATGCTGGTTTTAGCTGTGTAGGCTGTAATGGGCTGTAATGGTGGTTAGATTTTTAATAAAAAACTGTAGATGCCAATGCTTTGCCTGCCTTCAGTTTGATTTGGTTCAAATGAAGAACATGCCTGACAGTCTCGTGATATATGTTAAACCTACTTCTTGTCTTAATTTTAGTATAGGTGCATGAGTGGAAAAAGTGTGAGGAGAAAATAAATTTTAATTGTAAAATCAAAATATACCTCCATAAAGATTTCCAGGAAATTTATTTCTTAAGGATTCCTTAATTCTTGCATTATTTCTTTTAATTTTTCTTTATCTTTAGTACTTTTTGGTCAGTTCTTCAGCATAGTGTCTGCTGTTGTCTGTTGACAATCAGGTTCCTCATAGGAGAGTGTTCAGCTTAAGAAAACTTTGGACTAAGCCTGCAAATACATTTTCACCCCTTATTGCTGTTTCAATACTGTTTTAGCTTTCTGACAATACATTTTTTTCCAGAAAAACGGACTTGCACAGGGGAAAGCAATACTTTAAATGGTTGTGAATGGCAGTAGCTGCACCTCATGGTACAGAAATGACACTGACACAGCAGAATGCCCCAGGAGTCCTGTGGGGGTTCATTGCAGTGAGTTCTAATTAGACATTTTCAAAAGCTTTAATGACAGACCCAGGTGTGATACATGCATGGGTATGTAGATAATATGTATAATGTATCTGTATATTTCCACAGACATAAAATGGGATGTATGAGGCTGCAGGTGGAAAAGGCTAAAACAGCAGTGTCAGTTCTTACAGGGTTGTTCTCTCACAGGGGTTTAAGCTCAGTGAAAATGAGGTACAGATAATGAATTGTGTTTAATTGTTGGCATTGTTTTGGGGGTTTTTATGTTGGATGGTTCTTTTTCTTGTTAAAGGATGTAACAACTGTTAGATGATTCGTAAAAGAAAGTGAGGAAAGCTGTTTAATCTCATGAAAGGTGGGGAAGATAGTGATGAAATTTATGGCCTTCTAGATGTATTTAAAATATGTTCTCTAGTGTGTTTGATTTACCATTTGCATTTTCTCAGGGTTCCTAAGGTTTATGTTTTACTGCTTCTGATATTTGCAGGGTATTGATTCACACAGGCTCTTTAGTAGTATGAATAAAATTATTTTTATTAATATTTATGAAAGATAAAAGTGATAGCATTTTCAGTGAAAGTAATTCAGGACAAGTGCTGTCTTTTTATTTGCATGTTTCCTACTCACAGGTCCCTGATTAAGACCAACTGTAATAGTGCTAAAACAAATTGTAAAAAATCTCATGCTTCCAACAGTAGGAGGTAATTGACACCTCCAGATGTGATGTTAGAAAAGGTGTGCTTGAATCAGACTTTATTCTGATTCCTTGTGTGTGCCAAGGGGGGACAAATAAGGGTATTTATGTCACCTTGGAATAGTTTTTTGACAAACATGCTTACTCCAAGCAGTGTATAACCTTATCTTCATCACAAGGAAAGGCCTGGTGTCAAGAAAATTTATCCCATGTCTCAGGAAAAGAAAACATTTTGTATCTTTAATGCAAGTCAGCAGGCTATGGTTCATAGTAACTTTCATTTGTCCCTTAATTTGGCCTACGAAATTTTGCTTAAAAAGCAAGATTTCTTCTCACTAGAGTTTAACTTCATCTTGGCTTGAGAGAATCCAGCTTTTTTCCTGGAGGAACGCACCATCAGTGCTGTGTTAGGGGCAAGAAGTGTGAAGACACAAAGGTGTGACAACAGAACCCTTGTGAAAGTGAGACCTGTCTGAGTAGAAAATGTCAGGGTCATCAGTGCAGTTCAAATGGCAAAATAAAGCAGTGGGAAGATCTGTAACCTCTCAGTTCCTGTGTTATGTAGATATTGCTTGTGGAACCTTGTTTATACTTAACATCATCTTTCTCTTTTAATATTGCTGTTGGCTAGAATTCTCTGAAAGACTGATTAGTGTCTGCTATAGCAGAAGAGATATTCCAAGTTCTTTAGTAACTGTTTGATACAAGTCCTGCTGGAGGTATTAGAGTAGTAATTTAGAGAACATGCTTAAATTCTAAAATAATTAAACTCTCATTTTTTTCTGAAGGACAATGGTTTGCTACTTAAAGCTACCAAGAAGAAGTAAGAAGGTTTTTTTTTTAAGTTGGTACCAGCTTTTACTTTAGAGATACGAAGACATTCCGAGGCTGTTCAGTGCATCTTAACATTGTGGCTTTTCCTGTGGACTGCAGTACAGATAAATCTATTTTAAGTGAACTGGAATCATCAAATTTGAAAATGTGCTAACAGATTTTGCTAATATGTATATCATTTAATCTTCAGTTTTTGCTGAAGCATCAGTGATTACAGTCTCTAAAAGTGTGGTCTGTAACTCTTTCTGCTTTTCTGGCAATAATAGTCGTTTAACAAACTCTTCACTGACTAGTTCAATCCCAAAAAATTCTGCCATGTTAATATATAAAAATCAGAGCTATTTTTTTTGCTTAAGAACATTCCAAAGTGAATATATCTGTGCTAAAATGAGAATAATGAAGGGATGGTAAACTCTAGCACCAAATCAGTGGAGCTGTTAAGTAAGCAATGCCTTATTTCCTTCCCGGAAAAACAGGAAATACAGGTTAAGGCTTTGCCTCGTAATACAGGGTTGCTTTGTGGTGGCTGCCTGTGTGTCTGTGACAGTAACTGTGTGCTTGCGTGTCAAATCTGCCTTGTTGGCATTGGGTTCCCAGTTGGTGTTTCGTTATAAGACGCAAAGGGAGATCTTTGTGTCTGAGAGAAGAGTTTGGGGCTTTCAAAAAAAGCCCCATTTGCCCTAAATGACTGTGCTGTGTCTAAATACTGGGGTCCAAAAGTTGTTTTGTTTTGTATTTTGTCTCACATGGAAAGAACAGGAGTGATTCCTGGACCAAATCATGTAGCAGCTTTTGGACTGCTTTATTCAGATTATTGAAGAGATGTTGTATTTATCCTGAACACGTTTGCCCTGTTTACTGGGGTCTGTCCCCTAACTAAACCTAACCCAACTGATGATGCTCATAAATCCAGACACATGCTTGCTGTTCTTCCAGAGTGCTTAGAAATTGCCAGTTGATTTTATTCCTGCTGCTGCTCTCAGAGGAGCCTCAGGCAAGCAGTTTGGTTTTTCTGTGCTCTCTGCCCCTACTGAGCATTGTTCCAGTTCCATGACCGCAGCATTTTATGTTAAGTAACCTTGTTGGTCCCAACCTGCCCGTGCACGTGATGATTTAAAGATATTTAACTTTCTACATACATACACTTCAGTCTGCTAGGAGCCTTAATGGAATTTCTGACCAGGTGAAAACTTTGTTGCTTCAATTATTTTTTTTTAGCTCCCCCAAATAGTCCTGGATGCTGGCACCTACCGAAGCAAATCCAGCTGACTGAGGTTTTTATGGGAGGATTAATCTTGTAGCTCAAACATGAGGCTTTTATGCTGTGTTTGAAGAGTGTGTTGAAAATAGACTTCCCCCTTCCTCTAACTGAATCTCCCAACTCCTTTGTTTAAGGGACTGAGCCCTGAGTCACCTGCTCCCCTTTAAGGCCCAGCCAACACAGTGGGTCAGCATTTTTTGTTGACATATTAAAACCAGGTTAACTCACGTGTGATCTTAATTATCACAGAAATACCCATTCTGCATAACAGTAAAGCAGTACCTTCCAGTTCTAAGTATGTGGCTCTCTGTCAGCCTTCCCTTTCATTGTGTGAAGCACCACTCTTTTTTTAACGGCACTTTCGATATTTGGCACATCCTCCCAAATATGCTAGGAAATCTGTTTAGTATTTGTCATTCATTTTTCATAATATCTACACAATCAAAATTTAGTTGGAGTAGATGTATGTGTTTTTACATTTTGATATCTAATAACAAAATAACTGTTAAAGAGGAAGTAAAACCAGAAATATGTTATGAATATAATGCAAAACATTTACAATATTTCATTCTTGAGTTTCCACTGGTGTAAGATATCTAATTTCTCTGTAGTTAATGTCTGCTGCAACTCACTTCATAGTTATTTGGGCATAAAATCTGAGTTTTCCTGAAGTGGTTGCCTAGAGGATTAAATGTCAAGAAAAAAAATCCCTTGGAACCTGACTTTGCTATAGGAAGAGAACTTACGTACTTTTATTTTAACGTTTTGGAGGGAGCTGCATCAGGGATGGTGTTTATATTAGTAGTATATAGAAGATGTTAGAGATGATCATCAAGTGCTATGTGTTGTGGTATAGTTTCTGAAGTTTTATTTTTCCTTTGCTCAGGGACATCATGATAACCTATTTTGAGCCTTCCATCTCCTTCGAGGGACTGTGCAGTGAAGTTCGAGACATGTGCTCCTTTGACAATGAGCAGCTTTTCACCATGAAATGGATTGATGAAGAAGGTAAATCAATACTTATCAATACTTTGCTCAACTTTCAATCTTTCCTTTTCATCTTTTCCTTTCCCTCTGCCTTCATAAGATAAGCTTATAAAACATAGAATCTGACTCAAAAAATAATAGTTTTCCAGTGCCTTTTTAAGTACAGCTTAATGAAGAGGTATTTGTTTCACACTACTTAGTGTGTAGCTTGCTCTCTTTTTAAACAAAACAAGATCTCAGTAATTATCAAAATGTTAATTCAATGTTAGGATTTCTTATGAAGGCAACAGAAAGTATTCCCTTATACTGCTGAAGATTCCCTTTATGTCTTATATTTTTGAAAGAGTTAAACAGACACTGTTATACAAATTGCAGTATTTATCTAAAATATTGATACAATTTAACATACAGTTGAGTTGTATGTGTAACCAAAACCATTGTATATTGAGTGCTATTATCAGCTGTTACTTGAGGAACTTGAAGTTTATTAGCACATAGCTACTAATAAAACTTTTTCTAAATACTATTGATGTGTAGTAACTTTTCATCAAAGTGCAGAGACAGCCTTGTCTGAGAGCTCTTCATCTCTAGTGCTTACATTATCCATCATAAAGTTAATCTTGGATGAAAAAGGTCCAGTCTGTTCTCTCTGTTAACAGTTATCATCCAGTTGATATCATCCAGATATCGTCCAGTTGTGTGTGTACAATAGTATTTTTTTTTAAGTTTATTTGTAGGTTCTGTTTTCTTAGTGGAATTAGTTCATTCTACACATAAGTTTTGAGCTACAGCTACAACGAAGAGCCCTCTGAATTATGAGATTGCTGTGGAGTTATTTTAGCTGATGCAGTACATAAAAGGCTGCAGTGTGCAGTGATTTGTTGGCTGTGGTTGGTGTTTGCATGCAGTCATCAGCATAAACGGTGCTTATAGAACTGTTTCCTCTCGATTAAAATTGGGCAACTGCCAGTTTATTCAGAGCTTAAAGCTAAACATGGAGCAAAGCTAATTTTTGGAAGTGCCATATAGGTATAGGCAGATGTGTTGAAGATTATGTCGTCTTGGGAGCCTGAGCAGGTGGGATGTTTTTTCTTCCCCTCATCATCCCAAAGTTATTTACACCAGGCAGATGCAGTGCAGTAAAATGTACCATGTTTATGACTGAACTGTGCAGCAGAGCTATTGGGAGTTGAACATTTACTTTATAATAAGCTGGCTGTGTTGTTTTATCATCAGGAAGATAATGGACTCCTCACTGCAGAAGAGGAGTCCGCAGTGTCAGTCGTAGTAAGAAGTATGTATATTTTTTAATAAAAAATTTGTACTGATTCAGTAATTTACATGAAGCCACAGTTTGTTCTGTCTCAATTTCTGCTCTTTAATTAGAGATCAGTTTATAAAAAAAAGGAAGGCTGCAGTTTGACTGAATTATTTTCATGTATTCACATAGGATTTGATTTTCACAAGCAATCCAGGTCTGCTTTAATTGTTGACTTACAGTTTAATGTCAGTGGAGAAAAAGTTAATCTGCCAATGAGGAGTGTGTTTAAAACAAATCCTCCTGTCTTTATTGTGAATAATTCTTGCATGTACAATGCATGGCTTCTTGCCAAGCCCCCTGCCTCCTCTCTCACCACCACTCTGTAGTGTTTTCAGTTGATATTCTTTCTAGAAACCTGTTTTGCTTTACTGGAAAATTCCTGTATCACATCCTCTTCACCAAACCTGAAATTCACTGTTTTAACAGTTGCATGAGGAAATGTGTGTGCTGTGGGCTGGTACTTGTTACACTATTTACTCGTGCTTTTTATAGTCTGAGACAAGGTAAGGGGTCTGGGCCATCACTGCTCCCTGACTGAACTGGATTTACCTGGTCACTAAGGTTTTGATTTGTCATATAGTAAATGCCTTTGCAAGATGAAGGCATCATGGATAACTACTCAGATTTCATAGAGGTAATGGCACACAAAGACAGATCTAATTGAATTGAGTGGAATCATTTCCAAAATCCTCAGACACAACTGGAAAATAGAATGAACTTGATTTGATTTTTGACAGATTTCTATTTTTTTCATATTTGGTCAGTTGAGCTTCACTCTGCCTTCTGAAACATCCTGTGGGATGGGCACTGGCCTTGTGTGTGTCTTCAGTCTGTTGTTTCTTATATAACTCAAAACTAGATATTTTCTTATGTATCCCAGCTATCCTTGACTGCAAAATTTGTACTACTCAAGCTTGTTGAAAGAGATGTCTATAAACCTTCTGTTCTGAGTTTGCTTGTTCTTGAGACCCTCTTTTGCTTCTGCCAAAAGGAAACACAAAACTGTTTGCACAGGTGTCAGAAACAAACGAAGAGAATTTGGTTTGTTGATTCTGAGTGAGTCTGAGTAAATACAATTGTTCTTTTTCCTCCCACCCCACTCTGCACAGTGTAAGTTTGTACTGTGGGTGAGCACTGTGATGTCCAGGTGTCCAGCCGTAGGGGGAGGTGGTTTAGTGGAAAATGGCTGTGGCTTCAAAGACTCATCTTGAGAATTTTGATGTGCAGAAAACAATAAAGACAGAATGCTGCAAATGGATCATTTACATTTATTACTGATATTTTGGCAATAGAAAAGAATGCATAGAATCACAGAATGGGTTGAGTTGGAAGGACCGTAAAGCCCATCTTGTTCCAGAGATAAATCCCTTGTTCTTGCACAGAACATCTTGTGCAGATGAAGAGGAGGAAAATGTTGAGCTAATAACTAGAAGTATTTTCTTTCTTTGGGACAGTGATGACTGAGAAACAACATTGTTTTAAAAATGCTTCGGTTATAATATTGTTTTGTAAAAGGCTTATTGTTTTAGGGGGCTATTTTTTTTATAATGTTACTAATCTGTATCAGACACCAAGGAAAACACAGTCTTGTTTGAGAAAGTTTATCATCAAGGATTTGGCATGTAATTTAGCCTGCATCATCTCAAATGGTCAACAAAACTGCAATTGTTTTATTAAAGAAAATAAGAAACAAAGCTAGCCAGCTCCCACTTTTTTCTGTTTTGGTACCCTTTCTTTAAGGGATTTTATTTCAAGTAGTCCTGTGAGTGTGAAATCAGTAGTTACAAATCAGAAAAATGGGGTGTTGTACTTGGATTACGTTATTTGTCTAAAGTTTCAGTTGAGGTTTGTGGAGACACTCAAGGTCTAACTGCTTTTGCAGCTCCTGGTGCAAGTCTTGGCAGTGCTGAAGCAGCTGTGGGAATAGAATTGACTCAGTTCTAATTAAAAATCCATGAAATAGAAGGTAATCTTGGAGGATTTTTAAGTGCTGGAGTATAGCCTGCACCTCCTGTACTGAAATAATGTGTAACCATGCTTGCAGCAATGATGTTTTGTTATTGTGATCTGCTTGCCTCTTGGGAATATCCCATATTTTTATTTTCCCTGAAAGAACTCAATATGACTCTATTTTCAGATGTACTCTTTGAACAGTATTAAAAATAAATAGTACCATACTTGAGAATATTGGGTTTTTGCCACAGTAATTATCTTGGAACCAACTGTGAGGGAATTACTGCATGATATGGAACTGATTGGGTTGAGTTTTGTGTTCTCTTTTCTTTCCACAGGAGATCCATGTACAGTTTCCTCTCAGCTGGAGTTAGAAGAAGCCTTTCGGTTGTATGAACTAAATAAGGATTCAGAGCTTCTGATCCATGGTAGGTGAAATTTACTGAGATTTACTGCTGTTCATGCTTGTACCTGTGAACAAGTGGAATTCTTACCTTGCATTACCTGTGCCTTTCACACATCCTTCTCCCTTCAGGCCTGTGGCCATCCTGCCAAGGGATGCTGATGACCATTTACTGTGCTTTTAGCTCTTCTTTATTAAATTAAGGGAGGAAAAAATACTTTGCTGTTAGTTCATTCATGAAACCCAGACCCTGTCTATTCATGCATTCAGCCCAAGTGCCTTCACACACTTGCTGGCAGTGAATGGTAGAAGGGGTAAAGTACTATTTATTTATTTATTTATTAAATTTATTCATTATCCTGAAGTTGATTATGGATAAGTGCTTTAGAGCAGCATCTCTATTAGGAAAAAAAGTTAATGAGCACCATTTGTGATGCGAGATTAATGAAAAGTTTGATTTTTCTAAAATTAAGTACTTCAGTTTTAAGCTTAGTAATATCATGCCCCTGTTAATTGTTCCATTTTTATTTTTCATGGTTATATGCATATTTTGGCAGCTTCTGCAGAATATTTTTCTAGATATTTGTAACTTTTTACCAGTAAAAGGTCAATCTTGGTTTATCAGAGATTAGAGCAGAAAAGTGATCATTATGAAGTGTTGATGTGTTACACTACAATGTCTTAACAGGCTCCTGCTCTTAAAAAGATGCAAAAAATCTAGTTTACCATCAGCTCATTTGAAAGGAGAAGACAGCTTTCCAGCTTCCCACAGAGAGTTTTAAAACAGGGAAGAATACAATCTGTTAGTAGATACATTTCACTGCTTCTGTACATACTGAATTTTTGATCTCCCCTTCTCCATTAATTTTTGTGTTTAATAAGCTTCTGATGAAACTGGCACCAGAGCTGTCTCTCCCCAGTTATAGTTCTCTCTGGTGGTTACTGAAGCCAAGTAAACTGTAAAAGATGGGTAGGGTTACTGAAGCTAAATAAACTGTGAAAAAACCAAACCTACTTACATAATCAACGTCCTGTGTAACTGTTATATTGCCATATAATACATCTATAGTATTTGGAAATCTTGACTAACTGTGAGGGTTGGTCACATGAGAAACCAAAATCATTACTACTTCTAGTTACTTTCTTTAAGAAATAGCTTAATTTGTTCTACTTTTTGCTTGTATTTCTCCTTTATGTCACTGCTATGCCCAGCAAAAGGGGCTTGTGGTGGTTTGCAGCTCACCTGCTCTTGCACAAGGTTTTGTTGAAGTGCAGTCAGTGCTGTCTTCCAGATGACTGAATGCCTTTCGGGAGTGTTGTAGTTAACTCAAGGATTTATTTTCTGTCTGAAATAAAAAGCTAATCAGAAGGTAATGTCTTTCTTGCAGTATTTCCTTGCGTCCCAGAGCGGCCTGGCATGCCTTGTCCAGGAGAAGATAGTAAGTAGACATTTTAGTTAAGAAGTACAGAAAATCAGTTCAGATTTCCTGTTTTAGCAGATTTTGATGTTCTTTGGTTTGGCATCCCGCACTTATGAATATTCATAATGCATATCTGTACAAATCAAATATTTAAAAGGAATAGAAAGTCTTGCTAAACTTAATGTTTGTCACTTCTGAATCGTTGTTAATAAGCATTTCATGTCACTCTGCTTTCCTTGCTTTTGCCTCTTCTATCATGAGAGTTTTTTATCCTATTTCTGTCTTTTTGGGAGTTGCCAGATTGCTGGCTGACAGCTGTTAACAGAGGCTTGTGACCAATGGTAATGACTTGTTGTGTCACCATTTACAGATCTGGGGTTAATTCATTTGAAGTTGATGTTTAGGTGCTATCAGGAGGATTCTCCAGAAACCTCTGTTGTGTTAACTAATGTTCTAGGCATTAAAGAGGTGATATCCCCTCAGTCTTAAAGTTTTATAAAAGAGCGTGTGTATGTTATGCACACACACATCTATCAGCTTGGTATCCAAATCTCTGACAAATGTAAATGTGCATGTTTAAAAGTTAACTTGGGCAGAATGAGTAATCCTGGTTACCTGAAAAATTAAGTTCCAGGCTGAAAAATGAGGTTCCAGGCAGAAAGAGATTTGCAGCTCATTGTAGTTTTTCATATCCTGGTTTTCAGTTTTGTTTTCTGACATGCCTCACTTAATGAAAAATAAAGTAATAGTTAAAGGAATAAAAAAAAAATTAATAGTGGCAGCTGTGGATTAAAAACACTGGAGGATTTGCCAAGCAATCTTATAAATCAGGACATGCTCCCAAAATTCGCCTTCCTTCTTTCCCATTCCCACAGCTCCTCCCCAAGTTGAGGGGAGGTATTTGAATACTTTGTGCAGAAGTGTTTGTATCGTTTGGACAATTTTCTCATGACTTGCTTTTCCTTTTAACTTCATAAAATCAGAATCAACTTTGAGTTGATCAGGATATTCTACTTCAAATTTTCTCCAAAATTAAAAAAGTAAGTGTAAAAGATACTTGGAACATTCCTCTGTTTCTGTAAGCTGCAGGAGTGAAACTTTACTCTGCAAGTCACTCTGCACAGAAACCTCCAGGAGAAGATGTTGTAGTTCTGTGTTTGTATTTGTCTGGGTATAATCTTGTGTTTTTCCTCTTAGAGTCCATTTATCGCCGAGGCGCCCGCCGATGGCGAAAGCTCTATTGTGCAAATGGTCACACTTTCCAAGCCAAACGCTTTAACAGGGTGAGACTCTTGTTGGGTACTTAAAGCCATGATACAGGGATGTCTTACTTTCATAATGGTGATGCCACTGCCTTGAAAAGTTATCAGGTAGTTTTATTCTCAGTTTTGTTGTTTGTCTATAGACTTCTGGTGACCCTGTATTATTTGGAAACTTTATCAATATGAAATCATCCGTAACTTATTAAAAACCAAATTGGTTACAATTCACTTTACATATACTCTGAAAGCATAATATCAAAGCTCTTGTGTTGCCTTAAAACCTTCCCAGAGGGCAAACTGGAATGCTGGTATTAAATGGCTGAAAGTACATTTTCAGTTTAACTTCTGGGAGTAAAAGGGTCTGAACTTGCTTATGATGCACAGACTTCTTTCATGACGTTTAAAAGAGAAATCTGAGCTGTTTCTCCAGGCAGCCTCTTTCTGGTGCCATGTAATCGACTGAAAATAACAAACCATTCAGAATATTTTCAAGAAGTAATAGTCAAATATAATTAGCTAACGACCAAGAAGGCTCTGCTGTGTTTGAAAAATAGCAACAGCAAAAACCAAACCCAAAATATTTAAGTCCGTCAGGTCCCTTGACAGCTTCAATAATCTTTTCTTCTTCTCTAAGCTTAGTGTTTTTGTGTGCTTAATGCTTGAGATCGTCTGCACTAAACTTCATTTTGAGCGTCCTCATGTCTAACTTCAGCTTTTTTATTTTGTTTTGGTTTTGACCTCATCTGGGTTAAAGGTTATCAAGGCACCATAGTTAAATCACTTTCCACTCTTGCCTCAGTAGGCACCCTGTTTTCATAGATCTTTGGAGTTGTTTTGTGAATGTCCCTCAGTGAGTGGTGATCTTCCCATTTCTGGTGGTTTAATGTGTTGAAGCCTCTGCCCTCCTGCCTTCCTCTGTATGGACTCAACTACACAGGGAGATGAGGAGATGAGCTTGGTTAATGCAAGTGTGGCTGGATAGTTTTTATTGTTTAATTTTGCTCTTTAATCAGTTTTATTGGTTTCTGATTGCAGAGAGCTCACTGTGCCATCTGCACGGACCGGATATGGGGCCTGGGGCGCCAGGGGTACAAGTGCATCAATTGCAAACTCCTCGTTCACAAGAAGTGTCACAAACTTGTCAATATTGAATGTGGCCGACATACACTACAGCCAGTAAGTAGAACTGACCTGATAAGTTCTCTTGATAAAGAAACAACCAACCAACCAAACCCCCCTCCCATTTTATACTGTTGGTTTTCAAACTGCAGCCTGCAAATAATCGCAGTAGTTGAAACGCCGTTGTTTTTATAGTTACCTTGACTTTTGCAAGAAAGTTTAGGATTCATTGAGCAGAGTTGCAACTTAGTAGCAAGATAAGAGTCTAATTTGCACATCTGATGTTTTTTCCTGTGTCACATATAAGAGTCATTTATCCCATTCTTCACAATGGTGTTACATTGTGTGTATATATGTACAAACACGCTATTTTACGTCTTCAGAATGGAGTACAGGTAGAGTAAAATCTCTAGATGTCTGATAGATTATTGGATTATTTCCCATTTACAGCAAAGGAATATGAAGTGCAGAAATTTCGACTTTTCTCCCAAGAAATTCAATCATCTTCAGTTCTCAAATCCAGAGAAAAAACTGATTGCTCCTGGTTTAGTAAAGCAGACAGCTACAATTCTGTATTTTGTGAGTTCTTTTGACTAATATATGTATTGCTGAAGGCGTTGAGGTTTTTTTATCTCACTTCTCATCTACTGTATTTCTTTCTCTGTTGTACCAAGTTGTCGCTTCTGCAGCTTCTGGAAACGTCACAACTTCTAGAAAATAGGGAAAGTAAAGAATGCAGTTGTTTATTTAATTGTGTGTGTTTTAGTAACTTTGTTGACTAATCAAGTTAAAAAGTAGATAGATTGTATTCCTCTGGGGTCATTAATTTCATTTATTGACTCAAAAATAATGTGTCTCACACTTGGACAGTCTATTACAAAAATCCTATCTGTGTTTGCAGGAACCAATAATGCCTATGGATCCATCATCAGTGCATTCAGATAATGTAGAATCAGGTAAGATAATTCTTTTCTTTAAATTACTGTAAGTTGCTGCAAAGTGAACTTTGAAGTAAAATTATTTTAAAAACCTATCTATTTTTCATAGAATAAAAAAGTAAGGCAGTTTCATAACACTGAGGGGGACATAAATATAAAAATTCCAGTTTTCCATATCTTATCACTTTCAGAAATTGACTTGACTAAAAAAAGGAAGAATTTAGGCTGTCAGTTACGTTTAGTAAGCTGAGTACTTCAAATGCCCTGATCAAGCAAAAAAACCAAAACTAAACCCATAATAGCTTTAGCAGAGCTTTTGCTGGAATGGTGGCCAAACATATTTATTCTTGTGGCAATCAGAGTGATGGTCCTGATACAAACCCATCAGTTTTGAATACTTGCAATAGAGGCATTTAAACTGTGTGTGTCTTAGTGTGGAAATTCTAAGGCAGAAGAAAATCCTGTTGTGTTGCATCAGTCTAATAAATTTTTCTTGCACCTCCAGTGATTCCATACAATCCCTCGAGTCATGAGAGCTTGGACCATGTTGGTGAAGAAAAAGAGGTAAAATATCTTAACCATGCTAACTCTGTACATAGAATCAGGGAGTATCTGAAGTTGGAAGGAACCTATGAGGATCATCAGAGATCTTAAGGCTTGTGTGCCTCAATTTCAAGATTTTAGTAATTTAATTTGTCACAAATTGAAAATTAGCATGAAAGGCACATTTGGGTTGCTGCTGAGCCTTGTGCATCTATGGCTTGCACACTGTTCTATTTTGAACCTTGAGTTGAGATGTGCTTTGATTTAGAAAGTGTTCCAAATTCTCCCAGTTTGGTTTGTTTATTGTCTGCCAAGTGTCCTTTGCCTCCTTTCTTTCCTGGCACATTCCTTTCCGGGACAGTGCAGTTTTAAGATAACGTGTTAATTTAATTACTTGTTTATATTAATTTTGAAATGTTGTTTGAAATGCTGACTTTTGCTGTTGCTCAGAGTGGCAAGGCTGCTTCCTCATTTCAGTATATCTTTATCCACAGGCAATGAGCATTAGGGAAAGTGGCAAAGCTTCCTCCAGTCTGGGCCTGCAGGATTTTGATCTGCTCCGAGTCATTGGAAGGGGCAGCTATGCCAAAGTGCTGCTGGTTCGACTGAAGAAAACGGAGCGCATTTATGCCATGAAAGTGGTGAAGAAAGAGCTCGTCAACGATGATGAGGTGGGCAAGGTGTTCTCAGTGAATTGGGCAGCTCTTCCAGACAGCTCCAGTGTCCCCCACGAGGTGGGAGCCAGGTCTGGGCTGCAGCGCACAATGAGAATTCTACATGTGATGTTTTGTACTGCTGTATAGGAGGTTCACAAGGCAGGTAACAGGGTGGAGTCTGATTTTTCATGTGTTTAAGTCTGGTTTTTGTCACAAAGAAATCTCCCAATGTTATTTTAATTATTTTTTAAATCAGACCCCAATCTTAACAATTTTTGCACAGTGATTAGTGGAAACATGACAGAAATTGCACTATTAAACTGCTAAAAGCTCTTGTTACTGAGGATTTCCCTTGGGTTTCTGTAGGTTCCTCTGAAAAGATTGCAGTGGCTGTGGCTTGCTGTCCAAGAGCTTTTGCGTTTATTTCTCAGTCTACCATTCATTCTTTCTGCATTTCTTGGTGCTACCATACATTTTCCTGCACCAGTTTATCTTCTATAGATCCATATGTTTTCATTCCCAAGGTGGTTACACAGTGAGGCTAAGAGTAGAGGACATTAAGAAAAAAAAAGTATGCTGTAAGCTATTGCTTCACATTTCAGAACTATAGAATATTTAATTTCTTGCAAGTAAAACAAGGACAGCAGAGCCCTTGAATGTCTTTCTGCTAATTGTCATTAATACTTGACCTAGGAAGTGCAACAATCCTTTTCTGAATGTCACTTTTCTTCAAAAAAATAGGATATTGATTGGGTTCAGACAGAGAAACACGTCTTTGAACAGGCCTCAAATCATCCCTTTCTGGTCGGACTGCACTCTTGCTTCCAGACAGAAAGCAGGTAAAGGTCATAAAATAATAATAAGATAGTCTTATTAAAAATATTTCATGCTGTGAGGGACCTCAAAGGCCAATTTAAAGCAAAAAATGTTAGGTAGCAAAGTCAGTGTTTTGTAAATTATTGTAGTATTTTGTGATCCAAATGCCATGTGCAACTGAGGTTTTCAGATGGGAAAGAATATAAAGTACTGATAGATGTGGTGGGAAGGATTTTGGACTAGAAGAGAAGTGCAGCTGGCAGGAAAAAAGGTATTGAGAATATGTGGTAGAAGAGAACGTACAATGGAAGGGGGAAAAAGGCTTGAGGAGACAAATACCAGAAGTACAAAAACCAAGGAATAATTGTCTCAAACTTGCCTGGATTCTCTGAAGATGACTCTCTGAGAAAGACTCAGAAAATAGAATCTGAATTTTCAAAAACAAAACCAAGTGACAGATGAAAATGATTATTTTTCTATTCTATAGAGTAATAACTTTACATCTATAATAATTGTATATTCAAGCAATATCTTTGCTGTTTTGAAAAGGTGACAAGCTAGTGGAGGGAAGTGAGAGGAAAGAGTGTTTGTAATACACTGATAGTATTACCCACAAACAAAGGAGACTAAAGGGATCAGGAAGGAAAATTAGATTTTTAAATTTTTTTTAATGATTTCTGCATAGAAACTGATGTGGCTCTGTATAGTCACGTGTAGTAATGACAAGCTGTAGCTGTAATGGATGAGGAATATGGGAAGGATTACTTACTTTCCTTTATCAATAGAGGTATTATCTAGAGAAACTTTGTATACTTGATTTTTAACTTTGGGAATTTATTCAAGGGAGGATAATGGTGAAACCAGCCGTGGTGCCAGAGAGATGGGAGGAGTGGAATGAGCATTGTTCTGCAACAGACCTGTAACATCTCACACCTTTCAGCCGTGCACACAATCACTTGTAACAATCCTGTGTGTTCCAGGTTATTCTTTGTTATCGAGTATGTCAATGGAGGAGACCTGATGTTCCATATGCAGAGGCAGAGGAAGCTGCCAGAGGAACATGCCAGGTGTGTCTCATTCCAGATTTTTTGCATCAGAACAGTGGCTTTCTGACAGTGCAGCACTGCAGAGATTATAAGGGATGAGCCAGGAAATTCTCTCCAGATGTTAAGGATTTTAGAAATGTGAAACTGCATCCTCCTTTTGCTGCTGCAAGCCACCGTGTTTTTGTCTCAAGAAGGAACTGTAATGGGAAGCATTTAGATGTTTGCATTGGCATTACTCTCTATGACTTCAGTGTGCTATTTTTTTCTAGAAAAACAGTTTTGTGGTCTTTTTTTTTTAATGTCTAATGATATCAATGTGTTTCTCGTACAACAACCACTACCAGCTGTCCAGGCAAATGCTGAGTTCTTGGTGCATATGCTTAATCTCAGATGGTGAGATAAAAGGGATGATTGCAGTAGACATTACTATTAACTAAAAACAATTTTTGAAGTGCTTAGAAACATTGGTATGATTATAAACAATTTGCCACTTCTCTGTGGAAAAAGAATAGAGTGCTTGGGATTATGTATAGAAAATACCATACTACGAAGACTGTGTTGTTGTGGTTTGGGTTTTGATTACTTGAGTAATCAATATTTCTTTCTACACTAGATTTTATTCTGCTGAAATCAGTCTAGCATTGAACTATTTACATGAGCGAGGGATAATCTACAGGGATTTAAAACTGGATAATGTGCTCCTAGATTCTGAAGGGCATATTAAACTCACAGATTATGGCATGTGCAAGGTAAGATCTAGTTTCTTGCTAACCAGAAAAATCAACAATTAAGAAATTGTTATAAATTAAAAGATGCAGAGACTTTAAAAAGTGAAATTTCGAGGTATCTCTTTGTACACAGTGCACACTTATTTCACTTCCACATGTGGAGGAAAGGCAAATGCCAGAGTGCACAGACTACACTTACATGCACTGTTTATGCTTTTATAAAGCTGCTGGATCAACTTGTCTGGGAGGGGTTGGCTGAAATAGTCAGGATAAGGTGATTTCAAAACAGGTTGAAATTATCAGTCACTTGCCCCTGTTTGGATACTGTGACACTGCCCATTTCCTCTGGGAAAACTTTTGTCATTACAAAGACACTGGAGCACAGGTTTGACTTTGCCATGGAATTGCCATTATGCTGGTTATTCAAAACTTAAATTAATTGAAAGTGAAGCTCTTAACAGAGGAGTGTGAGATCTTAACTGTAAAGTATTTTCTTTCCATCTTTCCTTAAAGGAGGGTTTGAGGCCTGGTGACACAACCAGTACGTTCTGTGGGACTCCAAACTATATTGCACCTGAAATTCTCCGGGGAGAGGATTATGGTAAATGGGATTTTTTTGTTGCTACTTTATAACTTTGACCTTGTCTCTTCTTACTGGAGTTGTTTAGCAGTACAAAGTAAAAAATCTCCATTAGACACATGATCAGTCTTAATTCAACATCCTGTCTGAAAAAGTAAATAAAGCCCTCAAAGGAAGAGCAGTAAACAATACACAAAGCAAATAATATACTCTGCATTCCACATTTTAAATTCTTTTGACTAGTATTGAAGAACAGTATTGTGTCTTCCAAATTTATTGTTGTTTATAACTATTTTAGTTACTACTAATGATATACTTGCAGTCTGGAATTGTGTTTGATTTTGGAGCTTTACCTTTGGCAGCAATGATAGATTAGATATAAATTCATTGCAAAATGCCTAGATAGTAGATGTCCCTTTATGTATATATTTTTAAATCTACCATCTTAATTCAATGGAATATCTCTTTCAGACTGGCTTCAGATCTTCCTTCTTATCACAAGCTTTCTAGGCCAGCCAGACTGTATCAGCCCCAGCCTGGCTACTGGGATTTCCTTTAGCAGTGAATAGTACGGTAGATATGCTTTGCTCCATGAATGACTGTCTTGCTGCTATTAAGAATCACATAGTTCCTTCTTGTCCTTATCTCCCGCCCTGGGTAATACACTGTTGGTTAGTAATGACTTGGTTTAAATATTATCTAAACCTTTGTTATGGTCTTAACATCAACCTTTAAACTCTTTGCATTTCCTCTGTACAGCATCTCCTCCTGTTGTGTACATAATGATCCACGTAATGTCTGGTACAGTCGTTATCTCTCCTTTATCCAGCTAATTGCAAAGACTGGCAATACTTGAGTTTTTGAACTCGTTCTTTCTTCTGTCTTCAGTCCCAGAAGTGCTGTTAGTTTTGTTGTGAAATGTCTCCAGTGGTGTTTTCTGTCTTGAATTCTAGGCTTCAGCGTGGACTGGTGGGCCCTTGGTGTGCTGATGTTTGAAATGATGGCAGGCCGGTCACCGTTTGACATCGTTGGGAGTTCTGACAACCCTGATCAGAACACAGAGGATTATCTCTTCCAAGGTAAGCACCATGAGTGTTCCTACACTTCAGTGCTTTTTTCAACCTAACATTTAAACTAACTTCAAAGATGCAAAGGCTGATAGGAATCTTGTTTTGTTGCAGTAATTTTGGAAAAACAGATCCGAATTCCCCGATCCCTCTCTGTGAAAGCAGCAGGTGTTCTAAAGAGTTTCCTTAACAAGGTAAGAGCTGATGTACTGTATCTGCCATGTACAGAAACATGGTAGAAAAGGAGAGAGCCTAAAGCAGAATTTCAGTGGGGTTGGGGGATATATTCTAGATCCTTGTCTTAAAATCTGACACTCCGGGTTCTCAGGCTAGGCTTGTGAGTAAATTTCAAAGTGAAAGGCATAGATATGCTCCAAATGATTTCTTTAATGTGGGGAATTCAACAAACTTACCAGATTTATTTTGGTTCTGAGAGAAGCAGCTTAGCAAATCACTTGGATTTGATGATGTTACGGAGGGAGATGCAGAGGGCAGGATGTGCTCACTGCTTGCTGGGAGCTCTCTAACCTGAGAGTCAGAAGGTGCAGGTAGTGGATGAGTCCAAGCACTTGCTGGCCTTCAGTGTTATGTGAGTGGGAAGAAAGAGATACAGGAGAAACCAGATTTGGTTAAGGTATTCTAAGAAAGTAACACGTTTACTGCACACTGTTGCAACTCCCTGGTGGTGTGTACATGTGTGTACCTGGAGGTGGTATTGTCTTGTTAAAATATCCTTCTCTCCACACTATTTACCAGGAACTGCAGTTACTGCCCCAGTTTGATTGCCTGGCATAGTCTGTTCAGGGAGGAGCAGGGGAAGGTGGGGGGAAAAGAATCAAATTCATTAGTAATCTAACCAAGCCTGCTCTGAAACCTATGGTATGTTTAAACAGGCCTGAATAAAATTGAAGAAAAGCAGCATGGTCATTTATGTAAAATTCAGTTCAGGGCTGCCATATATTCCTGCCTATTTCAGCGGGTGAATTGGAGCAGTTTCCAAAATAAGTAATGCTAACTTAGTTCTTCAGTGTCTCTTGTAACTGGTGTTTCATTTCTCATGGAGTTTGTAACACTGGCATTTTATTCATGTGTAGGCTGTGGCATCCATTTAGAAATATTTTCTTCCCCTGCACAGGATCCAAAGGAACGCTTGGGCTGCCATCCTCAGACAGGGTTTGCAGATATCCAGGGACATCCCTTCTTCCGCAATGTTGATTGGGATCTGGTAGGTGAATGCCCACTGCCTTGGCTGATTTTCTTTGCATACAGTGATGGCTTGCAAAGTTGTTTTGAGCCTGAGAGAGCCCCTTAAGTTCAAAAACCTTAAGCTCTTAATTTATGTTGTATCATAATTACAATACCCAATCTTTTATCCCGTTTACACACATGAAGTGGAGTAGATTATTAGACTGATTGTAGAAACTACAAGAAATAAACTTAATAGTAATTTCTAGCCTTGTTTAAAAATAATTCAATAGGTTGTAACTTATTCTCAATGTGAGTTAAGTGCATTTATTCTTAGATGGAGCAAAAGCAAGTGGTCCCTCCATTTAAACCAAATATATCTGGAGAATTTGGTCTGGATAACTTTGATTCCCAATTCACCAATGAACCTGTGCAGCTCACTCCAGACGATGAGTAAGTAAAGTACAATTTAAGAAGTTTAGATAAGAGAAGATGCTTTGTTTGTCTTGTTTGGGTGTTTTAAATTGTTAGTAGTCAGGTGAGATTATCCCAGCTGAAAAACCTTTATAAAATGCATGATAATGTGCTTGATTTTGGTAGTGGATTTGTGGTTCTTAACTGTTGTGAAGCCCTGACCTTTCTGGCTTTATTGAGCCACTGCTGTTCACGTTTTAGCAATTTTTGTAGGGTTTTATATAATACTCATGTAGTATGTAAACATAAACAGTGAATGTTAAATGTTACCTGTGCATCGTGATCAGGTCTGAAATCCAACTTCCGTCTTCATCGCTTTCTAAATGCAGAATGTACAAATAAAGTTTAGAAAAGTTGCTGATGCAGGTGCAGTATCTATCACATCCTAATGTTTTCAGGTTCTTACAAAACTGACTGTTTAGGGAAAGTTTTAAAACTGCAAACCTTGCAGATTGCTTTGTTGGGAGAGTGAGTGCAGCCTAGTCACTGCTTTTGAGGGGTTTTGTGTTTTGGTACCATTATTGGGGTTAAAAAAACCCAGTGGTAACTGTAAAGGTAGAGAGGGCAAAAGAGGGAAGGGAAATGTTCTCAACTGCAAACCACTGCACAGGTTTAAATTTTAAGTCAAACTATCAGTTAATGTTATCTTTTTAATTTTGCTGAACTAATGACTTTTTTAATTCTAATAGTGATATTGTCAAGAAGATTGACCAGTCTGAATTTGAAGGCTTTGAATACATAAATCCTCTCTTGATGTCAGCTGAGGAATGTGTCTGAATTCTCCATTTCTGAACTGTGCCAATTACTCCGTTTATTACCCCGTTTGTTTCTGCATGGATAAACACCTCTGCATTTGGATGCACTTACATAAAATGAGTAACTCAACATCCTGATCTTGCCACCTAGTGTGAATTTTCGTTTTGTATTAATTGTTGTCCAGGACAGTTGTTATGCTGAACCTTCAGCTGCCAGATTTAAAATGCTAGAACGTTCTAATAATTTTGCCAAATTTGAATTTTAATACAGGAGTTGGTCTCTGGGGCTCCTGACTGAACAAAGGGTCTGGCTATCCAGTTTGCCAGTACAGTGTTCTGAGCAAGGAAAGGTTTTCAGTGCTTAACGAACACAGATTGCATCAGGTGATATGATAAATTATCATCCAAGGATTCCAGATTTTTCAGCAAGATGAGTAAGAACTTATCACTTATGTAGTTCCAAATATCTTCTCTCTAAACATCTGATTTCCCTGTTCTAGACATAGAAATTAGATCTTTGTTAGTGCCCTTCAGACTGAAATGACCGCAAGAAGAGCTGATATTTACAGTGAATGGGTCAAGACTGGCTGCTTTCCTGGGGAATATTGATCCTATCCTGAAGGAGACTATTGACTCCATATTAGAATTGGTAGACTTTGCTCCATAACTCACACTATGAATTGTTCACTGATACAGAGTGCCTTTTTAGCCTGGCCCTTTCAGTGAGGGTTGGACATGGCATCAAGTGTCAGTTTAAACAAAGAATTCAGTTAACACTTTGAGAAGTTAAAATCTGCACAGCATTATTTAGCAGTAATGGGCAGCTAATACTGAACCTCATACTATTTATTGCTTTTATATTTGCTGTCTTAACTGCATCAGAACTGCACACGGTACAACCACAGCCGAGAAAAGGGCATTGTTTCCTGTTTTATCTTACTGCCACACTACTGAGAATGAGTTCCACTTTGCCAGTGGAAAAAGCATATCTAGAATAAAATAGGTGCTGTCCACAATGACTCCCTTAACTTCTGCCCTTAGAGATGGTGATCTCAATCAAACCTGAAATGTTGGTAGCAGGCTCAAGGAAAGCAATTGAAAGAATGGTTCAAACTAGGACTAGGAGGTGTGTTTCTTACATTTCATGTTAGTAAGCAGTGTAATATACAGCACAGATAATTCTTACTTTTAATGTTTAAGCAATAGTTATGAATGTGTTGGGCTGAAGAAATGCCAAATGTACCACTACTTTTTATTATTATTTTGGGGAAAAGGGATTAAGAGACACTAAGGAAAGGAATCTGTTATGAAAGAGCTGTAAGACAAGCTAAGCGTCGCTGAAAGCAGATCTGAGTATCTGTAAGCACAAGTTGGCAAACACTAATTGAAGCTTTTAGTAGAGTTTTGTTTGGCCAGTGTCTTTCTGTGTAAATCCTTTTATGGCAACACTAATTTCATAGCACAAGTTTTCTGGGCTATGTCTGTTCACTTCATGTCAGCTGCAAGCAGAGAGATTGCACAAATCCACACTGGTGTCATGGTATGAGATTTAGTTCATGTTTTTCTTTGCAACATGAATAGGAAACTTCTTAGTATTGGGCTGAGTTTTCAAAACTGGGAAGTGATTTGAGAGGCTTCAGTTTCAGGGAAGCATTGAGCCTCCTCACTGTTAGAAATCAGGTTTCCTTAAATTCAAGTTGTCTTTTCAAATGTAAAATATCAGAGTGAACCTTCCTTTAAAGAGCAGCTAATGACTTCAGCACGTTTAGTTCATGTCAAGTGAACTGCTTACATGCAGTTTTAAAATGGTGATTGTTTAGCCTATGACTCCTGCACCCACATGATCAGTTTAGACATCAGGGCATAACTGACATGAAACCTTTATCATTTAAATCATTTAAAGCAAACAAGAAAAGCCTTGTCTCTACAGTGGTGTAATTTCCTACGAGGTATTAAGGAAAAGGGCTTTATGTAAGGAAGGGCATTTCTGCTATTCATCACAGAAGAGTAATGCAAAAAATAATTGTTTTTTTTAATAGATAATGTCACAGAAAAAATACTTTTTCTATTTACATATCTAACCATTAAGAATGTTGCAAAGTGACAAATAAGTTAAATTACTGTAAATCCATTTTTGAATTTTAATTTTCTCCAAAGTGCCATGATATTAACTGTTACTTTTCATTGTTAAGCTTACCGCAACTGTCATAGATATTCAGAAGGGACATTGGGTGTAAACAGTCCAGTGCAGTAGGGTTTGGTTTTTGGAAATGTGTCTGCATCAGAAGCATGATGTATTTTATGTGGAGTAACCTCCTTTTGTATGCGAGTTGGATTCCTATGGGTGCTCTGCTAGTTAATATTGTCACTACTGTTTTCCTGTTTCATACGGAATATGGTCTTGAACATTGTTGTGTAATCATTCCCTTTGTTTGTGCACACTTTTTACTTTAAATAAAACATTTATATTAGACCTCTGTGTGTTAAAATTTCAGGCAAATGCTGTGAAATGCTGGTCTTTGCTTGGGATCATCATCTGACCCTTTCTAACTATCCATATCCCATGGGAGCCTTGTTCTAATCTCTTCATTTCTTGTAGAAAATTGCACTGGGATAGGCCACAGCAACCCAAAGAAATGCCTTTCTCACCCTGCATTTACCAGCCATGTCTGAGAATGCAAGTCCTGCTCCAGCATCATTCCCCAGCTTCATGCTCATCTTGTCCTTTGGAGAAAAATCATCCTTGTAGGTTCTGTCTTTCCTTCCAACACCAGTGACGAGACAAGCAGTGAGGTGTCAGTCCTCTGTGCAGAGACAGAAATCTTCAAGAAAAATACAAAATACTACTCCAGCTTGCTCATCCAAGGACCTCTTTCAACTGGAGCTTGTACAACGTCATCTCAGCTGCCAGAGCCGGGATTTGGAGTTCAGAGCAATGCTCTTGTCTGCTGCACTTACTTCTGCATGATTTATTTCTTTGTTTCTTCAACTCCTCCCCTGCATTCTCAGATTTCTGATACAGAGAGTGAGAGCATTTTGCTCGTACTCTGCTACATATGCAGTGGTTTAATATCTGTATTGCAGTATCTTTTAAAAGAGATTTTGTCTTGCCTGTTACCACGGGTGTGTGTCTGCAATCGTGGCGAGTGCTGCAGATGGCTGCATATCTTACATGCTTAACCTCCCCCCACGCACGCTCCCTCTTTCTGTTCAGTTGGGTGCCCAGCTGCTCTCGCCTCAGTCTGAGCAATTGTTTATGCTGAGGCACTCTATGGAGGAAGCTAATAGCTTGGATAATCTATATATACACTTGATGTGTGCTAAGCAAGCGTCCTCGCTTCAGCATGGATGGCGTAAGGCGTTTAAGCAACAGAGGTATCTGAAATTGGCCACAGAATAACAAGGTTTTCCTGGGAAGAGGGAGCTGGGGATTGAAATCCCTTTGAGAAAGAGTGGATTTTACCATATCCTGCATTTTTTTGCGAACTGTTCCCCATATTTTAAGATTTTCTATTTTTCCTGCTTATGATAAAGGGATCTGGACTCCGTACTGGAAAGGTGGCCTCTTACCATTTAATCAACAGTAATTAAAGGCAGAGCAGCACCTACATCCCAGGTCTGTGCAGCTTTTGTGGGAGGTGGCCTTTTCAGGCATAAATAGAACCAGGAGTCTCGTGTCCACATTTGACTTCTAAGCATGAGCGGTGTCCGGGCTTATACCCACCCCTCTTACACCAGGGTGACATTAAAGAATAGTTCATGTTCATCAGGAGCTGAAGAGTTTGGTATACTCTCCCCACTGTGACGTGTCCGGTAGGATGTGGTGTCCACCAAAATCTGTCACCTTTTCATGCTTAAAACACAACATGTAATAGGATATCTAATACAGTATCTAGTCGGTGTTACCACATGTCACAGAAGGTTTCACAAGAGTGGTCTGAATGTTACGAATTACCACTAAACATTGCTACGAAAGTGATTTTTTTTTTTCTTTAAAAAGCACAATATAATCTCATCAGAGAAGAAAATGAACTCTTTCTTCACAGTTAAATTGTGCTCTTTAGAGTCTTCAGGGACTGTATATGTGAAAAGTTTGTGAGCTTCCCTACAGCGTCAGCACTTCTTGAAATTTCAGACACTTTATTAATCAAAGAAAGATTCCTCCTGTGCTGTTAGTGTACTTTATTACCGCTTGCAAAGGTCTGTAACTCAGGTTCTAGTTGCAGTGTCTTCAGAACTGCTTTTCACAGTCCACAGTAGAAGTTGTAGGCAGAGTTAACATCTTTTTTTAGACAATCCTCTACCTACAAACTTTGTCTTCCATTGCCTGATTATTGTAGCTCTATAGCAACACTATCATTACAGCACAATAGTTACCAGAATTTGCAACCTGAATTGGAACATTTCTGCAGCAGAACCTGGGGAAAAAGAAAAAAAAACAAAACAAAAAACCAACAAATTAAACAACGCCACTGAACCCTAAGCTTCCATGACATCAGTAGGTCTAATAAAAGATGGAATATCTGCCTACATATGTTGCCTTCCTCACACACATCGATTAGTCCAGCTCTGATGTTAGACGTCTTGCATTTTCCTCAGTAAATTCAAAAAGGTTTATGACGTAGTGCATTTCACTGATTTAGGTATTTGAAGATTTTTTTTTTTATTCTTTTTTTAAATCAGGTCCTAAAGTCCAAGAGGGTGAAGCAGACAGGAATGTCTAGAATGTCTAGACAATTACAGTCCATGTCTTTCAGAATCAGCTCCAAAAGCTGGACGATTCAGAAATCTTGTTTAATTCTGCCATATTGTTGTGGCTTTTAGAAAGACCTTGTGGCTGCTTAATAAAGAAGTGCAGGGTGTTAGTATTCTTCACAAATGTGTTTGCTTTTCTGTAAAACCCTGGTGGTTCGGGTTGGAAGGGACCTTAAAGATCACTCATATCCAAAGATCTTGTTGAAGATACCGCAACTGATGCGGTGGTTTAAGTGCGAGTTAAGAGGTGACTCGTGGAGCAGCTTTGCAGTGATGCTCAAGGGCTTCTCCATCAGCGAGCCCGGCCAGGCCAGAGGAAATCTGAGCATATCAAAGGTGCGAAATCAAGGATTAAAGAGCACCAAACCCCTCTCTCAGCTGATCTACAGCGAGGCAGGTTCTGTGCGTGCCATAATCCTCCTGGGACGGCATTAGGGAACAGCGCGGACGGGATCTCGGCGGCCGCGGGCAGCGCTGGCCGGTGCTAAGCGGTGCCTGGTGGCTGTACAACTGCCTCATTTTCATGTGCTGTGCTTTTGAATTCGCATCAAAATATGTAACTGTGTGGGATGAAAGGAAACGGCAAATTGGATTGCGCCGTAATCCCAGCTGAAGCGCTGTCTTCACAAAGATGTAAACGGAAAAGCTTTGGGCTTCTTGCAGGCAGAAGAAACTTGTAATACATGAACGAGTTGTACAGCGACTAAGCAGTCCCTGAAGAGCATCTTCCCCGCCTCTCCGCGGTTTGATCATTCCGCTTCCCAAAACATCTCCTGCGCTTCAGCATCTCCTGCGAACCCGTGGCTGGAGGGAGCGGTGTGTGACACTGCTTCGGGGACAGACACCATCACACTCACTCACCTTCCCCACGTCTCCCCGACCCCAGCAGTGAGGTGTCAGAGCACATCCCACCTTGTGGGGACCCACGTTGGGGGACAGTCACTGAGGGACCCTTGCTGAGGGACCCTTTTTGACGGGCAGTCACTGAGGGACCATCTTTGACGGAGCCTTGCTGAGGGACCTTCTGTGACTCACAGTCACTGAGGGACCTTGTTTGAGGGACCCTCGCTGGCGGGCAGTCACTGAGGCACAGTCACGGAGAGCCCCTCGCTGGCGGCTTCTGCCCGCCGCCGCCGCGCCTCAGGGGAGCGACACGCCCG
>VZRN01001146.1:462088-506269 GCA_013397935.1 Dasyornis broadbenti
GTGCTTTCGGCTGTGCACGCCGGGAGAGCCGCTCCGGTCCGCCCCCTCCCCCGCCCGTATCGCCCATCGGTCGGGGACTTGTCCCGGTGTTCCGCGAGTCATTGGGAAACGCACCTTGCCTCTGGCAGGGAATCCCGGAATGGTTTGGGTTGGAAAGGGCCTTAAAGCTCATCTCCTTCCAACCCCCCTGCCATGGGCAGGGACACCTTCCACTACACCAGGTTGCTCCAAGCCCCGTCCAACCTGGCCTTGGACACTTCCAGGGATGGGGCAGCCACAGCTTCTCTGGGCAACCTGTGCCAGTACCTCAGTGCTCTCACAGAGAATAATTTATTCCTTGTATCAAATCTAAACCTTCCCTCTCTCAGCTTAAAGCCATTCCCCCTTGTCCTGTCACTCCATGCCCTTGTCAAAAGTCCCTCTGCAGCTCTCTTGAAGCCCCTTTAGGTACTGAGCAAACTGGGATTGCTTGTGATCGACCTCTCTCTCGCTTTCACAGGTTATCAGGAAGGACTGGCAGAACTCTGCACTAGCACACAGCATGAATTCAGCCCATGGCCTGGATCTCACCTCTATTACTAATAACTCGGGCTGGGAAAATTCTGACACACGCCAGTGACATCTGGGCGAAAGGTGACTCTCTAGGGACATTTAGTTTTTGCCGTCGATCTGAATCAGCCTTTAATTTGAGGATTTATTCGTGAACTGCCATAGTAGCTGTCACGGTGGTGGTGGAATCATAAAGCTGGCAGCACAGTAAAGCAAGCCCTTAAGATTGCGTTTGATCTCTGGGAGCTGAAAGTGCTGAATAAAATTTTCACACAACTTAAACTACGTTTTGGATCAGTTGCGTTAAGATTGACATTCTTCAAACTGAGCCCATTTTTCTACTTTAATATTTAAATAGAGACTTATTTGAAAAGACAGTATATTTTTAAAAGGAAAAAAATGATTGAGGATGAACACGCATCAGTGCATCGTTTTTTACTAAATTGCTGGACAAGACTGCTGTGTAAAATAGTGGGTAGGGTATGAAGAAAACCTTTTGTACACACTGCATTGGGGTTTTTGTATTATAAAACAGAAAAAATAACTAAGAAAATTGTGTAACCTCTCTGTTAGTAATTTTATGGTATTACATGCAAAATGGGTTACAGTTTTTACTGTTGGAGGCTGAAGAAGTAATGTTTTAGTGAAAGGAGCGTGCAACTTGGTGTACCTGAGGTAATCCAAGATCACATGGAACTATTTTTTATATGAACAAACAAGAGAATGCACATTCAGGACTGACTTACTTAAAGTTCTAGTGTTTAGTGATGGAAAGCCCACAGATAAACTTCCCTCTAGGTCTGGTTTCAGACCAAAAAAGGAGCAGGATCCAAGAGGATGGGAGTCCTCCATTGAAAAAAGCAATGACAGAAATGCATGTAAATAACAAAGTACAGGTCGTAATAAATAAATTGCCAACAATAAAGAAGGAAAACTTGGATGACTATGACGAAACTCCTGTGGAAGCTGATGGGGAAACCACCAAGCCAAACAGTGCTTCACTTTCTGAGCCTTTGAGTTTAAATCCAGGTTTGAAACACACATTGGCACAGTTCCACCTAAGCAGTCAGAGTTCGCTGGGTGGACCCGCAGCTTTTTCAGCTCGGTATTCCCAGGAAAGTATGTCACCCACTGTCTTCCTGCCTCTCCCATCACCACAAATACTCTCTGGTCCACTGCTCATCCCTCCAGACAGCTCCACAGAGCTCACCCAGACCCTGCTTGAGGGGGAGTCCATCTCTTGTTTTAAAGTCGGAGGAGAAAAAAGACTTTGCCTGCCTCAAGTGTTGAATTCGGTTCTCCGAGACTTTTCCTTGCAGCAGATCAACACAGTGTGTGATGAACTCTATATCTACTGCTCAAGGTGCACTTCTGACCAGCTTCACATTCTGAAGGTTTTGGGAATTCTTCCATTCAACGCTCCGTCCTGTGGGCTCATCACACTGACGGATGCTCAGAGACTATGCAATGCTTTACTGCGCCCTCGCACTTTTCCCCAAAGTGGCAGTTTCCTCCCTGGTAAGAACACCTTGGCCCAGCTGAAAGAGACTGGCAGTGCCTTTGAAGTAGAGCATGAATGCCTGGGCAAGTGCCAGGGGTTGTTTGCACCTCAGTTCTACCTTGCCCCAGATGACCCGTGTATCCAGTGTTTGGAATGCTACGGGATGTTCTCGCCCCAGACCTTCGTGATGCATTCACACAGATCCCCGGACAAGAGGACCTGCCACTGGGGATTTGAGTCGGCCAAGTGGCATTGCTACCTGCACATTAACCAAAAATACCTGGGCACATCAGAGGAGAGAGAGCTGAAGCAACTCTTGGAGGAAATGAAAGAGAAATTCAGTGAGAAAAATCAGAAAAGAACTCGGTCCAAAGTAAGTTCACCTGGTGTTGTAAAACTCTCAGATCTCTTTCTGCTCACACATAAATACTTGTTTTAGAAGTGCGTTACTTGGCTTTTCTAAGTGGGAATGCTTGTCACATCAAGCCTAAGTTAAATTTGTGAGAGAGCTTCACCATGGAAATAACATTTCTCATTAAAAGGGGTGGTAGTTTCTTTCCTCTTTGGGCTGCAAGTAACCATTCGAGCTGGCTTGGCTTTGTTGGTTCTTATTCTGTCCTAAGGTATAGAGACTCTGGAAAATTCAGGCTATTGTGGAAATTTTCATTCTCCCATTTGACCTTTGAGTAGGTTTTATGCGGCGTGTGCTGCAGTAGCTGAGCAAAGCAGAAAGGAGCTTGAAAATCAAGTATTACAAATGATTTCTTCATTTGTTATTTGTACTCCAGCATGCACACGTGGGCTGGATGGCAACCTGGCTTGCTGGCCACCCATCTCATGACTTGTGTGCAGGGTAATGGTGCTTTGCTAAATGGCTATTTAGAAGCCCAAAGTCTGCTTGTTCAGCAAGAGCTTTCTGTTTAAACCACTTGTGCAGTGAAATATGCCAAAAAGAGGGGGTTTTAAGCAGCCCAAGTAATGAGCTGTAGGCCGGTATCTTGACAATAGTTAATAATAGACATCTTATTTTTTCCTAAAATACTGCTGCAAGTCTGTGCTGTGGTTCCAAAATACAGAGCTTATTTGTCCCTTGGAGAGCTTCTACTTCAAATAATAGGACAAGCAGCAGAGAAACATTAATATCATAGATGTTTCCATTCATAGAAAGCACAATTTTGGGATATAATTTAATTTTTAAGAGGTTTTTAATGGTTTCTGCTCCGTGACTGTGTCTTTTCGGTGTGTTCGGCATTTCTCTCTCTGTTTGATGGCTACTGGTTTGATGATAAATCCATGTTGCCTGTTGGATGTTGTGTGGTGGATTTCAAAATAGCAGTGAGAGCAGCCCAGATGGTTGAGCCCAAAAAGGGGTGCTATAAGCTGACACCTTTCAGCACAAATTTCTGAAAAGTTAGTGTTGCAGGAAGGCTGACTGTAGTAACAGGTATTGCTACAGTGGTGCCAGTCTGCAGGAAGAGATTTTAACAGCAGATTCCCATGGAAGTCTGCAGTATGGCATGATTCCACGTGCTGAATTATTTGAAGATGCAGTCTCCTAGCAAAGAGACTTTGCTTTTCAATTGATAAAGACATGTCAGTCTTTATCCTTGCAATGCCGGTGTAGAAAATGAGCTATAGCGTGGTGGATGCATCAGTGGAAATAGTCTTCCATATTCATACCTATAAATGCTGCTTCCCTTTCCACAGCAGCAGATTTCAGACAATGAGATCTTTCAGTTTCATGTGCAAAGATGAAAAAAAACCCAGCTGAAATCAGTAGTGGCAGTAATTTGGACTGGACTGATACAGATGAAATACTAAAACTTTCTGCAGTCTTCCATTGCAGACCTATGTAGTTCTTTCTTAAAAAGCAACATATGAAACCAGAGACAGAAACTGTGAAAATCTGAACAAAATACAATGGTGGAGGAGGTTTGGGGTTTTTTTCCATCTTGTGGATATTCATCTGGGAAGTACAAAAGATTAAAAGAGTGTAAGAGAGCAGTATTGGAATATAGTTTCCCTTTCCTTGTCCTGGGGAAGCTTAGGCTGCTTCAGTTGTCTTTTCATAGAATCACAGAATGGTTTGGATTAGAAGGACCTTAAAGATCATCTCATTCCACCCCCTGCCCTGGGCAGAGACACTTTCCACTAGATCAGATTGCTCAGAGCTCCATCCAACCTGACCTTGAACACCTCCAGGGATGGGGCTGCCACAGCCTTTTTTCCTCACTTCTGTGTTGTGGGAGAGTTATTAGGTACAACACATACACATTCCCTTTCCTTACACTCCTAGGGGAATTTATTTGCAGGATGTTCCATTTGCTGTTCTGTCACTGCCTCTCCACCTTTGCTGAGTCAGTCCTCAGAAGTGCTGACACGTCTTTGTGGTTATCTTGGAAGGCCCAGGAAGAACAGTTGCCCTTGGCTAGGCCTTCCCCCATCTACTAATAGTGAATTACTCAAGTCCCATAGTCTTTGGAGCATCCTAGTTCCTGTGCTTTGCCTTTCTCCTTAGCATTTCACTCTGAGTTTATTCACCACAGTGCAAATACACTTCTGTTTCAATATTTTAAGAGCAAAGTACTCTTGAGATTAATTCCTTTCTGTTCTTTGTGCTAATAAGAAAGCTGTAAGCTGTGTGCTTGGTTGTCATAATTTTCTGAGGAGTTCTAGACTGCAGTGCAACATCCACCTGCTTTTCATGGAACAGCTGTCACCGAGTCTCTGCTGATTCCTGCGCTGACAGATCCTTGTTCTCTTTGACTTTGCGACAGTTTCTCATCATCTCTGCACTAAAACTTTGTCTTGCTTCTCAGACTAATTCCTTGAGCTCATTACAGTGTGTGGGGGAATCTCACAGTGTGGAGGGTTAACATTTCTTTAGAGTGTTTTAAATTCAATCTCTGCTAAAACTACTGGTTTAATGATTACACTGAAACCATTACTTACATATATATTTTTTCCTTAAAGAACAGCTTTGTCCCACTAGCCTCAAAGAAAAATAAGGCATTTTACATGTAGCCCTTTTAAACAGTTTGAGTAGAAGTAATTCAATTCACCTTGTGTTTACAGAATTATTTAAGAGCTTCTAAAATAAACAAATTGTTGGGTAATGAAATGCACACATATATATATTGAAGTAGATGCCTTATTTCATTTACCTAGATGGTGAGGGAAGAACCCTGTTAGAAAAAGACTTCATGTTTATTTATGGTTACATTTCATTTTCTTTCCTAAGTAAAAATTTGATTGCATGCTATGAAATTCATTTGCAAGATGCACACTAAGGGGTAGACAGTAAATTCAGTTTCCATTTGGAATATGTAAAAAAAAAAAGGAAAAATCTGACCTATTAATTTGAAAATAGAGATGACCTGATAATTTCATAGTAAATATATAAGCATGTTAAAATATGAGTTCTAAAATACAGACAAATGTGATCTGAAGCTAAAATCAGATCACTGCATACTAGCTTCAGTGTAAGTAGATTATATGTGATTATTTAAATTGTTAGAATGATCTGAGTAAGTAGAAAAAACTTGACAAGTGTCAGGATGAAGCCGTTTTTCTAGTGATTATTCAGACCTTTATTATTTGAAGCCTTTTTATGAATTTACTACTCCAGAGCTTCTCTTCCTTGTGCCCTCCGTCCCTTTGCTGTCTGTGTTGGAAGGGATTTGAGGAAGTGCAAGGGTGGAGTTAAATTCCAGTTTCATTGTGAGAGCTGAGTTTCGTGGGCTGGAAGTTTTGGTCAGAATGGGGTAGGTGGGGTTTGGTCCATGACATGGTGAGGTGGTGTTGAATTGTACAGACCATGGCACAGGTCACACCCTGACTGCCAGAGATGAAGTGCTCTGGCAGCTTATTTAAGGGTGTGTAAATACAAACTGTTCAGATAATATGGCACATAAAAAGTTGTGAAGATATTAGAACACTACGTGAAAGTTTCAATACAGGATTATTTAACTTTTTTAGCTTTATAGGCTGTTTTTAATTGAACAATGTGTCAAAAGTACTGAGTCTGGCTGGAATGGTGTTGACTTTCTTTGTGGCAGCCTGTATGGTGCATTGCTTTGGATTTGTGGCTAAAACTGTGGGTAACACATCAATGTTCTGCCTGCTGCAATAAAAACTGGGATAGAAGGGGAAGGAATAGGGTTTGGCATCCAAGGTGGAGGTTGTTCAAAGGCTGGCTGGGAAGTTGTCTGAGGGAGGGACTGAACCATGTCCTTTGCTTCACTTGTATTTTTCTCTTTCCATCACCTTTTAAACCAACATTATTTTGATCCAGGAGCTTTCTTGCTCTTGTCCCTTCCATCCCCTGGAGATGGTGCTGAGGAAGTGACTCCATGGGTGCTTGGCAGCTGCCTGGGGTCAGCCAACCACAGCCTACGCAAAACCCCATGTTGGAAGGCTGTTCTAATTATGAATCAATTTCTTAGCTCTGAGACTGCTGTAAATATGAGACACCTTTCATTTGAAATTAAGAGCAACTTTGCAGGGGAGCACAAAGTATCACCAGGAATTTTGACTAAAGAATAATTCCAAAAATATTTCTTGAGACACACAAAACAAAATTGCTATCCAAATGCAAAATACACAGAAGTTTTAAAGATTATGTATTCTCATGCACCTGAGTTAATTCATTTTCTACTGCAAAGAGAATGGAGTTGTCACGTTACTGGGAGCAGCTCTGCCTGCTTCTGTAATAAAAATTTGTGTTGACTGAAGAAAATTCTGTCCCTGGAACATCAGCACATTGTTCCATTTGATTTTGAAATAAAGTATCTGGCAGGTGCTTACCCTATATAGACACTGTTGTAAAAGTCTCCTACAACCTTTTGGGAATCCTAGTTTCTGCTTTCTGTTTCTCTTAAGCTTGTTTAGCAGAGTTCTGGAAACTCTGCAGAGCTTTTAAATAGGTCTGTAAAGAGATTTTCTTTTCATTTCATTGCTATTTTGTCCTCAATGGTGTATTGGGGATCCGAAAAACTTCTGTGGCTTGCATCACCCTGGACCTCTGCCAAAGACAGCCCACTTCCCAGTACCGCAGTTTCTCTACTGTGTCTGTATTAATGGCGTAAGTGCCATTCCTCTGAGGAGTGTGTATGAAAATGTAAATAACCCATATCCGTGTCTCAATTACCAATTTATTTTCTTTAGGCAGAGCCACAGCAGAACCTGGAATTATCACAGTGGTATCCAGTTATAAAGCAAGAAGCAGAAACTGATCCTCAGCCACCTTCCTTTTTCCACCCCAGGTAAATGAATTTCCTATGTAGAACTACAAGTACAGTCAAGTGTTTAAATACTTGTGGCTATTTAAGGATAATTCAAACTGAAAAGAATATATTTGCAACCTGAACTGTTTGGAAAACTCTAAAGGGATCACATAGGAATGATTGAACCCTAACTTTTTATGCGTTTGTTAGTGTAAATATTAATGAACTGCTTATGAGTGTTTTTTTGGTATAGGACTCAAGCTGTGACCTGTGATGTTCTTCAGCAGGCAATACAATTGAAATGTAATTAAAATTTCCCCTTTCTTAGTAGAAATGACAGAGGTAATTTCTGATCTTTCATATTATAATGCAATATATGCATGTGGAAAGCTGCATAGGGCCCATTTACCTTGAGGACAACTTAATTTCCTTCCAGAAAAGGCTTCCAAGAGGTGTTTGAAGGCTTTCTTCCACAAGGAAGGGAACAAGGGCTGCAGCTGAATTGCCTGTGGACTAGTTTCCTGGTTTTAGAAACTAAGTGCATTTCCTTCAGTGAGGGAAACAGTTTTTCTTGATGTTCCTCTTGCCCTCACCCCTGCGGTTACACAGGTCCCAAATTTGGGTCACAGCAGACCCTTTTTGGTGCACACACACATCATGCTGGTTCCCACGCAAACACAGGCATGGAGGAACTTCTGTGATGAGCTCTCATGTCCTGTTTCTGCTGGTGCCTTGCTTCAGAACCAGGAGAAAGGGAAGTATTGAAGACAGCAGCTGAACTCCAGCCTTGTTATACGGGTGATCTTGGTGTCCTGAACACAACTGGGGCTCTGTTCCCTCTGTACTAGGCTGAGTGGTGGGGTTAGGGTGGGACACAGGGTTGTTCCCAGGAGTCCAGAAGCTGTGAAAATCCAAATGGGCAGCTCAGTGTATGTGGGGAAGAAGGTCCAGCATTGGTCTCGGACATTCCCCAGGACTGCCAGTATACAGCCTTGCTACTTAACAAGTGAGGTGCTCATTCCCACTTCACTGAGCACTTCCCCATCCTCCATTGCTAAGGATAATATAAGGATTCATAATATAAGGATTATGGAAACGCTGGAGAGTCTGGATTTAGTGGCATTCTAATTTCACTCTTTGCATTTAAATGAAGTCTTCATATGATTTTCTGTTGTTTTTTTTTAATCAGCCGTGTTTGGAAAATCTGCTTTTTTGATAGCTTCAAACCCTTATCTAGATAATCTACTCAGTAAAGATTAAGTGGGTTGTTAGACTTTCTTTTGCATAGGAAAAACTGAAAAAGGACATGCTTATTTTTCATTAATGATTTTACAGTTTGAATACATGTTAAATTAAACTTACTGCTCTCAACCAGCCATCATTTATTGTCTTACCTTTCACTATAAATTTTACTCTTCTGCTGTTTCAGTTACTACCTTTATATGTGTGATAAAGTGGTTGCCCCAAATGTATCTCTCGCATCTCAATATAAGGATGTTGCAAAAACAGCAGTAAAAGCTTCAGAAGTTAATAAATCCTCACCTGGGCAGTCAGAGAAGAAGCTCAGTAGTGGAAAGCACAAAAAAAATGCCTCCTATCCAGAGGTTTCTCTTGAAGAACAGGAAAAAATTGACTTGAAAACTGGTGTGGAGCAGCCACATAAACGTTTAGGTGAGTAGTGAAAATTATGTTGAAGTCTTTGATTCTTATACCACAGAATTTTGGGAAGCTTAACACTGAGCTAGAATTTTGTGATGTCCCTTCATGTTTCCAAAAATTCCCTCCACCTTTTTGTAATCTTGGTTTTCTTTGCTTTTGTTCATTCTGGAAGCTGAACTTTCTGTGATGATTGTTTCTGTGTAGATCCTCCTGTGTCAACTCGCTCTGCAAGAGGTGGAAAGTCTGAGCGTGTTTCTTCCAAAATCACCAGAGACTCTGGCCGTGGTGAGGGAGGTGCTGATGCACGAACCTTGTCCCCCACCCTCATGAAAGACATCAGCTGTGAGGATGACAAGGGAAGGATCATGGAAGAAGTGATGAAAACCTACATCAAGCAGCAGGAAAAACTAAACACGATTTTGCGGAGGAAACAGCAGCTTCAAATGGTACAGTGGCAGTCTGAATGCATTTCCCCTTGGACAGCAGGGAGTTGGTGTGAGCTTGCTGGCTCCACAGTCAATATCACAGATTGCATTCACTTAGAAACACCAGACCATACAGATCATCTTTCCGTCAGCTTAAATCCAGACACCAAATCTTCAATAGCCCTTATGCTCATGAGTTTTGAGCCCACTAATAATTGGTGTCTCTTCAGTTTGCACTTGCAGGGTCCAAGCAGCTCCTGCTTTTGCTGTATCCTCTGAAATTTCTCAGTTTTCAGGATTTTAAAGATGCAGATATCAGTATTCTAGGAATGGTCTTATCACTGCCCTGTATAAAAAAGAATACCACCTTCCTCTTCCTGTTTTCTAAGCCTTGCTTTTAGGAACTTTATCTTTAGTCTTTTTTTTTTAATAATGTGTGATTTTAGAGGCTGGTGTTCACTTGTGACATTTCTGTTTTCTGAATTCAATTAAATACTGTCTTTGCTTCTTACATACACAGAACAGACCTAATATCTTATTTTAAATTGTTTTATTTTAATTTAAATGTTAATCTCTGAACCTAGGAGCTCCGGTAGGGCCCTAGAGCTGCTGCTTTAAAGTTGTTCTGCTGTTGGAGGTAAAGCTTGTAGATAAGTTTAGAAAAATTAAGAGTTCAAGAATATCAAAATGCCAGTGGACAGAGAAATCAAGCAATTCATTTTTTCTGATGCTGCACTTCTTTGCATCTTCAAAGTACATGTTAGTGAATCAGTGCTGCTTCTTGAGGTTCACTGCTGGAAGTTGCAAATCTGTTTCTGGAAGCTCCATGTACTTAGAAGCATAAGTAATTTCTTAAAAATTAGATGTTTGTTACAGAATTCCAGGCTGTCATTGATGAGTAGATAAATACCATTATCAGGCTGTTGTTATTAGTAGTTACAAATTGTTTTTTTGGCCTCATTGGTTCCAGATACACTTTTAAATTCAAGTTTTTTTAACTTTTCTAGTGTTAGAAGGAAGGAGTATGTGATCTTGATCTTTCTTTACAGGAAGTGGAAATGTTGAGTAACTCTAAAGCTATGAAGGAACTGACTGAAGAGCAGCAGAATTTACAAAAAGAACTCGAATGTTTGCAAGCAGAGCATGCACAAAAAATGGAAGAATTTTATTTTGAGCAGAGAGACTTGGAGAAGAAACTGGACCAAGTCATGAAGCAAAAATGTAGCTGTGACTCCAATTTGGAAAAAGATAAAGAAGCTGAATATGCAGCACAGGTGAGAAGGGAAGGTTTATTTCAACCAAAACATATTTAGTGTATCAGGAAATTGTGACATTGTTCAGCCACCTTAAGGTTTCATTTTCTCTGTGTGTTCTGACACCACAGACAAACACCAAAATAGGTCACAGTGACAGCACTGTTATTTCCCTGTTCTTTTGATTGAAACTGAGGTAGAATGTAACATACATGAACATATGATGTTATTGATGGAATATTAAACTTACACATGAGGTCTGTTATATCCCCATTTAAAAAAAAATCTATTTTTAATGTATATGGACTTGCCCGTGATATAGACATAGACATAAACATTATCATTATTTTATGTTAAAAAGAAAAATAAATCCAAATCTCTGAACCATATTTTTTCCAGATTAGCAGCATACCTTGCTTCTTTTCCTGTTCCTTGGTGGTAGAACTTTCTGCACTATCTGATGAGCCCCCTCTGTGCTCTACTAAAGAATTTGGCCAAGAGTTCTCCTGGAAATGAAAATTGTATTAGTGTCTCTCATTCCTACTTCTTGGATTCCTATGTCAAAACCTATGGAGATGGTTTTTCCTCTCACTTTCCTTTTAGCTTTTAATATTGCTTCTTTATGTTGGAGGTTGTTCATGTCATTCTAATGGGAAAAAATATAGTTAATGCCAAAGGAAACCTTGGAATGCCCCTTTTAAAAATCTGCTGCAGTTATGATTAAATTTTAATGTCCCAGAAAACTAGTCTTAACAGACTCATTTTTACAGTGAACGAAATGTAAAACTTGACCTCAGTAAAGCTCTGTGGTCCTTTGTTCACACCTGTGTATATTTCCTGTTCTTACTGACTCAAACTGAGAAACAGGCAGTACTTGAGAGACAGGTTTTGGTATTTTTGGTGAGTAGGGCAGAGACTCGCATCGTAAATCCTTCTCGTGAATTTAATTTCATGACATCCCACTCCACTGATTCCTGGCCTTTGCTGCCAGAAATAATCCTCTCTGACTAAGGCCTGATTTACTAAACATCTGGTACAAGCCCTATTAATGCAAGTAACAACATGTTCTAATTTATGAAGATCATCATGTATAGCACGTTTTATATGGCTTGTGCAGCTTACTTCCTTTAGAGGGTGAAAACTGTGGACTGTTCCCCAAGGAGATTAGTTGGGTGTTTCTTTTGAAGTTAGACTTCGAAAACTAAATACATTCCTTGTGTAAAAGTTTACTCTGTTATTGCCTCTGTGGTAGATCTATTCACAACGTGTAATTTGAACCTTTTTCTTCATGTATCACTTCTTGCAGGTTTTGGTTCCTAGAAGCACCAGAATTAAACAGAGGTCTTGGAAACAGGGAGCTTCCCCAGGCTGTGTATACAGCATTTTAAAAAAGTCTTAATGTGATGTGTTCTTGGAGCAGTTGCCCAGGCTGCCTTTTCTGTCTGAGAACCGTGGACTGGGAGGAACCCTCCTTGTGCATTAAACAGAATTAATAATTTGCTATTTGCAACTTGCTTAAAAGTCTCTTCTCCTTTCTAGGCCTGTCTGAAGACACACTGTCATCTCCCCCTTTTTGACTTCTTTATTGAAATAGTTGCTTCACCCTGTCAATTACAGTAGGGCAGAATAACCAGTACTGGAGCCTTTCCTTAGAGCTGGGAATCAGATCTCAGCCAGAGATGTGTTGTAGGTAGGACGTGCTGCAGCATGCAGGCAGTGGGCACTGTTGCACTGCAGCACTTGACTGCATCACTTGTGCAGTCAGGACTTGCATTAACAGCCTGTTGCTGCCTAAGAACTGCTGAAGTATTTCTGATTAAAGAAGTGGAGATGAAATGGGGGGTTTCTCTAAAATCAGCGCAGCCATTCCTGCAGCCAGTACATTCTGTAGCAGTTGGTGAACACCAGTAATACCCTGTATGTTCCTTTCGTTCTTGTGAGCTGTCTTCCTAATTTTCAGTGAGATGGATGCTCAGTGATGATGTACATCAGATAGATACCTATCATTATAAAGGCAGATGGATTTTTTTAGATTCAATGAGGTGTTTTAGTAAGAAATAACCCCATAAATCAATGGGAGAGAGGATAGCTTTCCAGTCTCCTCCCTGTTTCAACTGCTGCTAGTATACTATAAGCAATAAGTAACTTTTCCACATGAAAAGATGTTTCCAGATGCCACTGTAAATAACTTTGGTGACATTCTAACAAGTTTGAGCCTTTATATATTCCCAAGAGGAAAAGAATACTTAATTTCTGTGTTTAAACACAAAATATTTCACAAAAACATTTGGCTGGACTCAGATTTATATTTGAACACACACACACACACAATTATGTTCAAGATTTTCTGAATGTTTCATTGATACTGAGGACTATCAAAGCAGTGTTGGTGGTTTTGTTTCTTCTAGAAATGCATTCAGGCTTTGAAATAAGTAAGTAATATTTTGTCAGGTAAGAGAAATGAAAAAATGCAGTTTATTCTGGGGTTTGTGACACATCTGATGCAGACATCACAATCTTCCCAACAGATTCTGTGTATTATTGGCAGTCTACTGTGACAGTTCATATAACTACAGTTTATATGCATTTAAAAAATAGATGTTCTCATTTTTGTTGATTATAGTATGATGTTTATGCAACTTTGCACATTGATACTGCATGCTAATGGTGCAGTAGGTAACTGCATAATTCTTGATAGCTGCATAATTTTGGTGGACTGAAATACCTTGATGTGTAGAGTGGCCATCTGTGACTTGTTGATGTTTTAAATAAGTTTGGTAAAATTTACTCTGCCTCTCTGTCTCTCCTGTTTCACAGCTGGCAGAATTAAGGCAGAGGTTGGATCATGCAGAGGCAGATAGACAAGAACTCCAGGATGAACTGAGACAGGAACGAGAGGCCCGGGAAAAGTTAGAGATGATGATAAAAGAATTGAAGCTACAGATCCTGAAATCTTCGAAAAATGGGAAAGGAAAATAGAAATTGGAAGAAGAAGTATGACTGTGTCCTTCAAACAGGGTGTTTTGGTTTTAATGATTGTGAACAATTTTTGTGTGCTGAGAAAAAGTGTTCTTTGTGGATTTCTATTCCCCAGACAGATCCAGGTGAAGATATACATAGATATAAATAAATAGAGATAGATAGACATTTTTAGATTTTCCTAACCAATGAAAATCTGCATTGATTTGTACTGGTGTTTTTCTCAAACAATGAAAATTATGAAACTCTTGATTTAGAGTGACCAGTTTCTGTCTATTTCTAATGCAGTCTTACAGGACTCTACACCTTTTAACATTGTCTGTTAGAACATATGTGAGTATCTTTATTTTGCTATCAATTGCACATCCAGTTATAAAAGTACATTAAAAACATTCTGAATTCTTCAAGGTCTAAAATAGTTTGGGTTTCGGTGAGAATTAAATGTTCTCGAACATTTGAGGAAAGCAAAGGCAGTTTTTTGTCCGTAAGGCAGGGCTCAAAATTGCCACAATTGGTTGATGATTGAGCATCAAAAGTGATTTACCAGCATAAGTTGTTCCCATAATTTTGTTGTGTGAAGTCACCTGATCTTTTCAGTATTGCCTATTTAACAACTCATTATCAATTTAAGGAGTGTTGGAGCCAGCATATGCTTGCTCTCTGCTGGAAGAAGAAAACATTAGGGTTTTTTTTCTTTTGTGAATTAAAGAAATTACAATTACAATGAATCTTGGGAAGTTAAAATTTCCCAAGTTTTCTTCCGTTTTTTTCTCTATGGTACTTACGAAAGAAACGTTAATAAAAGGCTTAAAGGTGGGGCTTTTCCCTCTAGAAACTGAGAAAGCTTGACTTAACTGTTTGTTCAGATGCTAATACTTTCAAGAAAAAGAATATTTATTAAGGAATATGTATTAATTTCTTTAGTACCCTAAGCCTCCACACTTTGAGCTTCTTGCCAACTTGTGGATTTTTTTTTGTTACATAGAACAGGCCTTAACTGACATTGTGATCATAGCTTAAAATATAGAATTCTGAGGTATGGCACTTTGAAAAATCATTTTGATAGTTTCTGTATTTGAATGGCATGGTAAGGTTACCATGAATTAAGAAAATACAGCATGTTTGTTAAGCTATAACATTGGGAAATGTGTAATTGTACAGAATTACTGTTTTATGTATATATATAATGTTTGAGTACTTCTGAAGTCTGGTTCCTAGTGGGTTAAATGCATGGCTACAAAGTTGGATGAAGAAAAACGTTTTTGCACTTCTCTCCAAAAAGTTGGGTAAAGCTGGCAGATGCCAGCTGATTATGTCAGTGATAGGAATATTTTAGTAACTTTACTATTTCACTACATAATTTTAACTTGTGCTTTTAGCTTCTGGTTTTGAGGTACTTAGGTTTAATATTCTCTTAATAATTCAGTTAATTTTGGGTGAAACCACTGGTAGAAACCTACATTATTTGGTTTTTTTTCCCTCAACCAGTAAAACTGAAAACTCTTGTTATTTTTTGTTTCTCTGTTAGTGGTATAACAAGACTGAATATCACAGAGAAAGATAAAATTGCACATATCTTTAAATTGAATACGAAATGAGGTGGTAAATTAAATGTCATGGAGTCATAGGATGATTTTTTAAATAATTGTACAATTTTGTTTATGACTTCTGTGTCATATTTACACTGATGAGTAAACCAGGTTAATGAAAAAAAAATCAATTTTCTTTGTCAGTGTTGAGAATCATAGAATGGTTTGGGTTGGAAGGGATCTTAGAGATCATCTAGTTCCACCCCCTTCCAGAAAAGAAGACCAGGATTATATTTTTCTCTTCTTCAGCTCTAATCTCCAAATTGTTGCTTTAAAAAAAAAAAAAAAACAAACCAAAACCCCCCAAACTAAAAAGGAAAAGGCCTGTCTTTGCAACTTGGTTTGGAGGGAAAGGTGCTGACTAAATGATTCTGGTTGTGTGTGCACCACTTGCTTTAAAAACACCGTGAATGTTTTGTTGTCCACCCACCAGACCCGTGGATACAGGGAGAGCAGGCCAGGAGTATTGATGGAGATGTGATAGTTGGGGGACAGAGCTTGAGGTTGTCCAGTGTGATTGGCAGATGCTGTGTTGGATGAGCTGGGAAACTGAACAGTTCCACCTGGGTGTTGTTAAAGGATGGAGAGAGTCTCTTCGTGTTGCTTCTCAGTGTCAGTGTTTTGGACCAGGCTCGGGCTGTCGGTGTAGCTATAAGGCCACAGCTTGTTCCCACAGCTGCAGTGACTGATGCACCACAGTATTTATAGCTTAGCTGTTGAATGTTTGGAATCCCCTGGGATTATTATATTAGTAGGATAGTGAATATTCCGTTTCCATTCAGGTCTTGTCTGTGTTCTGTGACTTCTGCTCAGATGTGGCCGGTTGTTCAGCAGTGGCGGTGGAGGGCTGGTGTAGCCCAGGTTCCTGTGCCTCAGCCAGCATTTGGGTCACTGCTGGAGGCTCTTAAAATGCTGGTGGCCGTCCTTTGTACCAATATTTTCACTGTTGCAAGAACTCCAGCAGCTGTAGGAAGTTTTACCAATTCCAGTTGTAGATAAGGCCTCCTAATAGTTTTTGAACATCTGGCTGATAAAGCTAATGGAACATTTATTAAAATGACCTTAAAAGTAGCTTTGTAAATATTCCATTTAGTTAATCTAAAGTTAGAATGCATTTAAATTATTGTAATCTTCTTAAAATTCTTAAATACTGCTTTCAGGCTCTTGACGTAACATAAACAATTTTCATACATGTAGACTTAATTTTATACTGATTTTAAGTAATGATGTATACATAAATGTGCCATAGACCTTTGTGTGCTCACAGTCTTTGAAAGATGGTTTTTTAGTAAATTGTAAATAATGCTCTTAAGTTCTAGAACAAATATATGCTGACCTTCTTTTCGCTACCTTATCCTAATTCTATTCAATGGTTATTTTACAGCCTGACGTAGGAACTTGGAAGGCACACTTGAGGGCCCTCGCTTAAGTGCACACTTAATGGTAGAGACTAAATCAGTCATTAGGTCTTTGCTTTTAGTCATAGCATGCTCATTTTATGTATTGTTATTTGATTTGCCTTTAGTCATTGCTTGCTGGTCTTTTCAGGCAAGAAGTCGTTTTCCCAGATAGTTGTGACATGAAGCCTGTAGAACAAAGTCCTAAAATTGTCTATAATTTGAAGGTTGCTTTATTAAGCACCTACACCAAGATGGAAGTTGCCTGGTGCACCTTTTGGAATAAGTAGGATTCAAGGTGAAGACCTAATTTGCTCCTATACTTTTTTAAAAGAGAACTTTAACATGGTTTGTATACTTCAGTCAATAAAATCCAGGAGCTTTGAGGGTAAAACCCTTGTAATTTTGGCAATCTGGGAACACCCTCACTCACAGTGTAACCAGGTGTCCCTCAGCGAAAGAGATTTTTATCTAAATCTCCAAAGTTAGTTAAGTTTGTGTTTTAGTTTTTGTAAAGCATATCGTTCAGCAGTATGAGTATTTAGCTGAATGTAGTTAAGTTTCACATTCTTAAACTAATTTTATTCTATATTTAATATATTGATAGCTTAGGTGTAAAACCATCTGTACATAGTAAAGGCATAATGCAGTTAGTGACGTAGGAGAAGTTGGGTGCGAGCATAAAGCTACTGGTGGCCTGAAAAGAAATAAGTCTTGGCCTGTATTTTAGAAGTCACAATGTTTTATTCATACATTCTTGTTTTGTATTTGGGGAGGGGATAGCTAGAATGTGTTATGAAATTTTTGGAAACCTTTCCTAGCATTAGTTGGGAAGTTGACCTGGAAATGCTGTCATGGTCAGCTTCCTAGAATTCACTTGTTTGTAGAGTATATATTTTGATTGTCAGTAAAGATAACAACTTTGTATTTTTTCTGCACTTAATTCGTGTAATTAATCCACCCAACAGAGTTTTCTATAACATGGTGAAGTCAACAAAAGATGTAATTTCTCCTACCTATTAATCCGTGCTTGCAATATTTTGGTAATTTTATTTAAGCCATTGATAGTAAGCAGCAGAAAGCTGTAATTTCAGTTTTCTTTTTGCTCATTACATTTGTAGTGTGAGTGTTTGTCAGTTTTCTTTACAGAAAGCTTGTAGAATTTTCTATTTGCTGCATATATCTATTTTAAAAATGCAGTCAATTTTTAGCTTTTGTGAAAGCAGTTATTGCTTACAAATTGCACGACGATTTTATAGTGTCTCCATTACTTAGCAAATTGTTTTTTTCAAGGTTAGTGGTTCAGTTGGAAAATGCTTGAAAAATGAGTTTTAAGCACTTCATCAAGCACAGCAAACACGGTATAAAATTTTGCTATTTGAAAATTAATTAAGTGTAACGACATCAATTGAATTTTTTTTCTTCTAAGAGATACCTCACTTAAAGGAAAGCACATCTGTACTGTATTTAAACGAATTCTAGGAAATAATAAAAAGTTGGTCTGAAATATTTCGTTGCCATCACGTTGCTTTCTGTGATTGACAGAATGTTTTTTGTGTTTTCATCCTCACTCTCTAAAATATTATTGCTGTTGACATGCCAGTATAATTCTCTCAAATGACAGAATGTAGCTGCAAGACAACTGAGTCCGTGTTAGCTCAAGGCAACAGGTTGAATGACTATTCTGAAACCATAGGAAAAGCCTGTGAAAAACGATCAGTGCATTCAACAATTTTCAATACTTTGCCAATGATGTACAGTCTTATTGTCAGCGTTGCTGTGGTTGCATTACATGACACACAAAACTGTCCTCTACCTCACGTGAGATTTAACAAATATTTTATATGGTTTTAGTAAACAAGATGCATCTATCTGGTCACTTAGTTTACAAATTTTAAATTATATTTATTGAAACATGACATACTGTGCTCTTAGCTTATACCTCAATTGTATTTTGTGCTGTTATCCATTTCCATGCCTTGTAAATACCTGTATAGATCGTGGATTCAAAAACAAATAAAGAACTGTTATGTCAGAACACTTGGCTCTCTCATATTTTTGAACATTGACTTCTAAACTTGGTTTTTTGAATGTGTTTAACTCCGTGCTTTTCTAAGGAGGACAGAGCCTTCCTTGCTTTGATTACAGTAAATTAAAATCTGATTACGCTGACACTTGTTACCCAAGTTCCTGCAGTCTGCAGCAGGTCCCCAGTTCTCTAAAGAGTATTTTAAACAAAATCTAGAAGATCAAAGCTTTCCCTCCCCATGGATCCATTTTCTTAAGCTCTTATGATTCTGTAAAGGTACTGGCACTAAGCTTTCACGTATCTTGGCATAAATTTGGTGTTTATTCCTGAAAATAGAACTCCTTACATACTTGGCAAGTTTTCTGGTGCCCAGCCTTGTTGCTACTTGACTGCTCAAGCAGTGTTTGAGTTGTTCACACCTCTGTTCCATAGCTCAGTAATAAATGAGATTCAAAACAAATGTTGCTGGACAAAATGCTGAGATTACACAAAGTTAAAATCAGAGTTTTACTGTATTTTCTGAAAAAATAGTTACTGCTGATGGTGAGTGACTCTCAGCAGTCCTTAAGTCTTTGTAAACCATGTGATTACATTGTTTAAGATATTTGTTTAGCATCACAAAGATTAAGTGGCAGAAAAAATTGGAGTAGGAGAGGGAAGGAGCAATGGAGGAGAAAAGGGAGCAGTTCCTCTAAGCTGCATGTTCTTCCACAAGTCTTTCATTGAGTTTCCATCACTTAAAACAATAGATATATTCTGTTGGTCTCTTAACCTCCCCAGTATTACAGTGAAATATAAGTTTTGCTGCAGATAATATTTTGGAGATTTTTCTTGGGAATTTTATTCGTATTGAGTAGTTTTTCTTGATGGGTAAGAAAGCACATTCACACACATTTTGATATTGTTTCTTCCCCTCAAATCAGTACAAAAATAATTCGTCCTTGTTTTAAGGAACTGCTCTCCCACACAGGAACTCCTGATGATGTTTCAGATTTTTGCAAACCCTTGTACTTGCCTGTATTTTACAGATAAAGAGAGAAAGGAGATGTATGAAGCAGGATAAAGATGAAAATTACAATGGTGAGCTCAGCCTTCAGTATAGAACAAAATTAAGAACTGACTGTACCACTTAAACTTGTTTATTTCTGCATCCGATCTTGCTTTTTTATATTGCTGTATTTCCAAACAGGGAAGAAACCATCAGGCTGAAAATGTAAAGAAAAAGTTCAAGGTGAGTCATTTGGATGAGAAAGCCAAGGGGTGCTGATAGCTTGGGTAGCTATGACTAATTGCAACGCCTGTCTTTTGTCAGAGAGAACAATGCGGATCAAAGAAAAGCTCTGTGAGTGAAGGGTAAAAAGATTGATTTTTAAGGAGTTCTCACTGTTGCTGGCATAAATGCCTGTGTAGCACTTGCTTTTAAAAAGGCAGCTTTTAAGGCTTGCTCAAAGTGTGTCAGCTTACTTGGCATATAGCTGGCAAGTCATTTCTGATTTTATTGACCTTGTGAATCATTGTCCACTTGTCTCGTACTAACTTGTATTCACTTAACTGTTGGTGGTTTATAACACTGACAAAATAGTAAATGTCTCCTGTCTGTCGACATTACTGAAATTATTCACACTGTGCCCTGTGGGCACCAGCTCGAGTTCTGTTGAGTGGTGCTGGTTACCAAAGTGTCAAATTTACCCCTTGCTCCTGCGCACTCCTTGATAAATACATTTGTGAAGGAAAACATGGAGTTCTTAAAGAAGCCTTTGTGGTTAAGGAAACTAAAAATGTAGGAGACTGAATTACAGAAGGATGTATGCCAACGAATACTTTGCAGCATTTAAAAAATACTTATGCTGTGCATTAGGATGTGCCTGCTATCGCTGTGCAAAATGATTCCAAAGCTCACTTTAGGATGAAATTTGTCATCTTTTGAATTCAGGAGATGACACATGATCTGTCCAATGCAATTGCTCAGTCCAAGAAGTGGAACAGCACCAGTTTCACTCAAGAGAGACAAGGTTATCTCCTGGATAATAAATAAGCAGGAATATTGTTTGAGGAAAGATTAAATCCATCTAGAATTGAGCCCTACACAATATAAAAGTGGTGGCTGAATGTCAGTAACAGCCTGCTCCACCTGGGGTGGGTGCAGTAGAAGGATAAGCTATGCAGGAAGGTGGAATCACATCAGGAAATTTCATGGAATGCTGGCTTCACAGAAATACCATAAACCAGGTATAGAAAAAACCCAAGGAGTAACTAATAATATAAAACAAATATGAAAACAAATGGTAAATTTGTATATGTTATCAAAGATTCTCTTTAAAAAGAATTTTCAGCTATTTTAGTAGTACTCCAGTGCTCAGATGAAGCTTTGACAGAAAACTGTGACATCATGTCCTTGAATTTTGGATCTAAAGGAGCAGGTGACAAATGAAGCTTAGGATGCTCATGTTCATGTTTTTCCTCTTATTTGCTAAAGAATGTGGAAAAATACTTTTGGATGAAGAGCAGGATATATTGAATTCCGGGCACTGTAAACTCGGGGCGGAGGGGGAGTTTCCAGTATTTCTTTCTCACTGACAGCTCCAGGAGTGAATGAAACTCATTGTGTCACTCTCTTGTCTCTTTTCCCTGCCCGTGCACCGCAGACTGCTCTCCACTAGTGGTCTCTCCAGGCATGCGGTATCTGCCTCCTTCCAAACCTTCCCCTCGCAAAACCAGCAGCGCTGGAGGAGGACACACAGCGATGACATATCCTTAGGGATGTGTTGGCACGCGATAGCATACATATGTGTTGTGAAAATACAGAGCGAAGTTAGGAAAATATCCTGCCTGCCTGTTTCTCGTGGTGCAGAACGGGAGGATGTGAAGTTCCTCCACCTCTGGCACTTTGAAGTGGGCAGCTCCTGTTTTATCAAATGTACTAGAAATCATATAAGTCAATTTACTCAGACTAAAAGTCTGAGTTAAAAGCTGCTCATTTTAACTTGAGCATTCGAAAGTGGGACTGAGGTGCTGTTAAACATGTATTTAAAGCTCAGTGAGAGTCTGTTAATATTTCTGAAAGCCCAGGCACAGCAGAGAATGCAGCGATGGGCCTTTTATATACTTAAAATTACTGAAAAGTTCAGGAAAGACCCGAGACTGATTTTTGTCTCTTTACTGGAGCTGTGCCGATGGCTTTGATGAGGTGGTAGGTTCCAGCTCTGCAGTAACTCTGTCCACCACGCTTCTCCCCTTATCTGTCCATGAGGACGTAGCAGTGTGACTATTAAAGTTCAGCTCGCAAACACTGCCTTAATTTTTCTCCTTGAAGCTTAATTTTGAAAAGTCAGGCTGTTTGCATTTGAATAAACCCCTCTGGTTTGTTTTTCAAGCACGGTTGGGTGTGATTGTGCATCTCCTCCTCTCCACACCCTCCTTCCCCTCGGACGCTCCGGATGCTCTGGCAGAAGTTGGGGCTCCCCCCTTGCTCCTCCCATGCGTTATGGGGCTGGAGGCAGCTCTGACCCCTCCCAGGGAGGGAGCTGGGCAGAGGCAGCCGAGTGTTTGCAGCAGAGCCTGATCAGGGACCTCGTCCTGCCAAACCCCATCCCTCCTGCTCCAGCAGCCGGGATCTCACTGGGCTCCGCTGACCCCCGGTGGGCACTGTCCTGTCCAGCTTGCCCCACCAAGGGACAGAGATGGTGGCCACCTGCCTGCACCTGGCTGGATTTGTCTGCAGTTTTGTAGGATGGATCGGGGTGGTGGTGGCCACGGCCACCAACGACTGGGTGGTGACTTGCGGCTACACCATTACCACCTGCAGGAAAATGGATGAGCTGGGATCCAAGGGGCTGTGGGCTGACTGTGTCATGGCAACAGGTCTCTATCACTGCAAGCCTCTCGTGGACATCCTCATACTGCCAGGTAAGTGTGCCCCATCCTCCCCTTCCCATCCCAAGTGAGGGCTTGAAGCCTTGCCCTGAGCAGCGCAGGTGCTGCTGCCGGAGGAGCTGATGGTGAAGCTCCTTCAGCTTCATCAGCACAAGAAATGATCCATTAAATGCACTAAAGAAGGTGAATGATAGCTCTTGACATGATTCTTGTTGATTTACACCTGGTTTTAGTTGCAGCCAGGTCTTGTGTTTTCTGTGGCTACTACAATGTATGTTAATGTTTAATCATCGCTCTTAGTAAAAGCTCACTGTTCCTTTCACTTCTTGTCTCTGGATTGCACTGCAAAACATACCGGGCACACTGAGGTGTAATAGAGCATTTCAAGGGGATGGTGAACTATTACAAATGTTATGGTTTGATTCCCTAAAGTGATTTGGAGCATAATGAATCTTTCAGCATCTATTATTAATGCTGCTGTGGCTTTTAATCTTTCAGAAGATCATCATTAGTCTTGATGGTCTTGTCCTTCCCCCAGGTTCTTAGGCAAGACAGAACTTTTACACAGCAAACAGATGAAACTACATTTTACTTGATTTTTTTAATGATATAGTAACTTTCATCTAGTTTACTGCAAAGCAAAAATTAAGTAAGGTGTTTAATCATCATTAATACACCTTTTCAGCTAATTAAATCTGCCAAAGTCTTGTGAGGTCTGGTCCTTGTAAGTTTAAGTGATCTTGTCTGCTTCAATCACTGCTCACTCTGTAGTACTTCATTCTGCTGTATTTTACATTGCAACTCCTCTACCATGTCAGAGGTGCCCCTCTCAAAGCTGACAGGTCAGAAACGATGATTCTTTGTCATTTTCTTTCATGTTTCCTTATTTATCAGTTTAAAATGCTGTGAAAATAATTTTACAAGAGGTTAGAAAGATTATTCCTGAATTTCACTTTATTACAGAGCTTGCTCTGTGTCACACAGTGCTTGGCAATGTTGAGTATCTTATTCTCCCTTTCTCTGTGTGTGTTTACCTTTATTTTAATAGGTTTGCCTTCCTCACTGCTACTGTTGTTAAATCTGATCCAGCAGGGAACACAGAGGAAGGTTTTGCCCCAAAGAAACATTAGAAAATGCAACTTAATAAATAGGTGAATGGGTCTTGCAGCAGCAGAGAACAAAGCTCCCCTCAAGCAGAAGCAAATCACAAACCAAGAAGTTTCTGCATGTAGCTTGTTTGATATCCATAGCTTGGCATGAGAGAGAAATTTATCCTGGTGCGCCCAATAGCTGAAATATATTTAGAGCCTTTCATTATCTGAGCCCAGTCTTTAAAATGAATTGTTTGTCTTCTCATTTAAAGTTTCCTCTTGAAAAAAATCAATGAAATATTCAATACACACAGTATCTGCAATTCCAGGAGCAGTAAAATCCTCATTCCTGGTGCAGTACCTGCGTGTCTGTGGGATGTGCTTGAGGCCCCTCTTTGCTGGTGTTGGTTGAGGCATCATGAAATTCCATGTCTGCATCTGACAGCTTCTTTTTGTTAGTAAGAGGGGACAGAGAACCAGCACACTCACTGTGCTGAGACTGTCCTGAGACCTGGGGGAGATCACCAGGCATTGGGGCAAATCTGACATATGTCCTTTTTCTTTTGCATGCAAGTAATGACCTGGTTTAATTTATTTATATGTATTTTTATATAGTATATATACATTACATATAAAATATATAAAATTTAGGTACACATAATGTATATAAATATTTTTTAAATCTTATATTATGATACATAAGCCCTCTCAGAGTGGCAGAAATGTCGTGGACCTGTCCAGCACACCTATAGCCCCTTGTTCCTTTTGTTTCTTGTTGCCTTGTGCACAGGGAAAGGTAGGAAAGGAATGGGAGCTGATGAAGTGCCAGGGGATCCTGTGATGTCCGTGGGGACCCAGAGAAATAATGTGGCCCTTGCTTATGGCAGCTCAAGCAGCTCTGCAAGGTACAGCCTTCTCCCTAAGGAGGGGCTGTGCCAGTGGTCAGCTCAAGCCATGGATCTCCTCTGAACCCCCACAACCAGGCTGAGCTCCTGGGATGCAGTTCTGGGATGTTGCTGTGGGTGAGGAACATCCCTCCTCCTCCTCCCAGGTGCTCAGTACCTCAGGGCAGCTGCTGGCAGTATCCCATGGACCTGTGTGTTTCAATAGTGGGTCTTCAACTATACAGCCCTCTGAATGATGAGAGAGTCTTTAAAGACTTTAAATTTCTGTCATTTAATCTTGAAGACTTTAAATTCTTGTTATTTAATCATATACTTGCTATGAAAAGATATAGGGTAAATCCTTCCTGTTCATTTCTCCTGCTTTCCCTTCCCGTGTTTTCCAGCTCCATGATTTCTCAGTGTCTCTCTGGGAAGAGCTTGTGTTTTCCGGGCAGTGGTGCTTGTTTGTTGGAAGATTATGAGCCTGCACATCCCATGTTCACACACTCCCCACTGCACTGCAGCCTCACTGCATAATGCCTGGTGAAGATTTAATATTTACACAGGGATGAGCCCATTTCCTGTACTCCATACAAGTCCTGAGTTCTAATCAAACAGGGGATTTTGCCCAAAGTCTCCTTTTCTTGTACCAAATAATCAAAATCCCCCTCCCTTGCCTTGCCCACAGGGTATGTCCAAGCATGTCGAGCACTGATGATCGCCGCCTCCGTCCTGGGTCTTCCTGCCATCTTCCTGCTGATAACAGTCTTGCCCTGCATCCGGATGGGCCACGAGCCCGGAGCGGCCAAGTATCGGCGGTCCCAGCTGGGAGGGATCCTCATCATCCTCCTGGGTAAGGCACCTGCCAAGTGTGGAGAGCTGGAGCTCATCCCTGGCTCCAGAACAGTGCAGGCTGGTTGAGCATGTCCTCCTGGAGGGATGTGTGTGCAGGCTGGGCTGACCCTGGAATTCCCCAGCATTGCTGCAGTCTGTGGGTGGACAAAACGGCACGGGCAGGACTGGGAGGACAAGGACAGGAGGCAGGGGTGAAGCAGGGTTAGGGGGAGGGCTGTGAATCCCACTGTCTTTGCCTTGTGGAGTCCTCGGGCACAGCTTCTCTGGGAAGGCCATGGTGCACAGGCCGTGCCCGCAGGCACAGGTTTGTTTCTTTCACTATGGAAGTGATTTTTGGAAAAGGGTCTAAACTGCCAAGCTTCTTACAGGAAAAGGATAGCCTCTAAATTTTCCTTGGACACCCAGGCAAAGGAAGCTGAAGCATGTGGGAAGAGAAGCCCTTACTGAGCTGGGCCTGTGGCAGTAGTAGGGGAAGGAGCACGGAGGTGGCACAGATATGGGAAGAGGGCTGGCATGTCCCCTGTGCCTTCCAACCCCCTCTGGCCAGCCTCGCCCTTGGCCTCCAAGCTCCCCTGGGAATTTCTTCCCGTCCTTGGTGCTTGTGGAGGAGATTGTTTTGAGCAGCACAGACTGTGGAGCTCATTGTCCCCCATGCAACACCTGCATGTTCTTGAGGCCTCGTCATCTCAGCAACAGCCTGCGGGGCCTTGTTTTCACCCGTCTGTGGCAGAGGAGGAGGGGAGAGGCAAAGTGGCCTCTTTGTGTGGCTCTGCTGCTCGCTGGCAGCCAGCACTGACATCATGCCCGTCTTCTTTCTTCTGCTGCTCCTTATTTTTTTTCAAGTGGGCGCTGAATATAGCTGCACACTCGGAAGGGCTGTCCCCTGGATGCTCCTTCCGTGCAAGTGATCCCTCCTCTATTGCCTTGTGGTTAGTACAAGTCCACACATCCCAAATCTAAGGGATTGAGTCCAAGGGGACCTGTTGGTGCCTGTGCAGTTTAAGAGCACAGCTAGAAGTCTTAAAATCAGCTTGGTAGGGCCTGTCTAGGACATCCCAATCATTGACAGTCATGCTGGAATGTGACCTCCATGCCTGCCCCGGAACCTTGAGTTATGTATTTGGGTTTGGAAAAGTGAAAGAAAAAGCTGAGGTTTTCTGCTTGTGAATGAAATTTTAGTGCTGGAGGAGTCTGCTCTGATGGATGTGCCCTGCCCAGGGTGGGGAGGCCCAGCAGAGCTGCATTTTGCCACAAAAGCCAAAAAAGAGTTTTTTGGTTCTGGTCACGGAGAACCATGCTGCAGGTCAGCCCTGCTTACATGGCTACAGATGTGGAGGCAGGAGGATTGCCCCTAAAAATCCCAAAGGGCTAGAGGGTGACAGGACCAGCACACATGTGGCACGTTGAAGCGGCAGTGTTGGGTGATGCTGCATTAGAACAAGTGAAACCCCCTATGCTGCGGCGTCCCACCAGGGTTTGGGGTCTGGAGTGTCACTATCCCATCCCAGTTGTGCTGCAGTGGGACACCAGGGATGAGAACAGATGTCAGGGGGTGATGGAGAGTTGTGGTGCTCCATAAGCCAGGTTCCCCTCTGCCTCAAAATAATGGTTTTCCCACTAGGTAGATCCTGTGAGGAAAGGAAATGTGAGAGATCATATCTGTCACATTTTTACCACAGAGACATTGACAGAAAAATGCTCATTGGGTCAGATTTGGACCAAATCTTACTGATTTTCATCCCTGTGAGCTCTGAAACACCTACAGGTGAAGTGATTTACTCGTGTTGCTGAAGCCCTGAATGACCTGGGCTGGGATCAGAAGCCTGGTCACAATGTTTTAGTCACAATTGCAATAATGCTCTTTTTGTCAGATCACAAATGAAGAATAAATAAGCTTCTTTTGCTCCTAAGTTGCTTTAAAAAAAAAAAAAAAAAAAAAAAAAAAAGAAAACAAAACCAAATTTACATTTCAAAACCNAAAAAAAAAAAGAAAAAGCAAACCAAACCACATTTACATTTCCAAAGCCCATTTCTTTTCCAGACTGATGAGAAAGACAGTCCCTTTGGAAGAAGAATAATGTACAGAGTGTAGGACTTTGACATTATTTAAGCTGATTAATGATCTGTTAGTTGCAAAATGAGGTGTCACCATTACAGAGCATTTAACAAGCATGGATCAGACCCTGAAAGATATAATACTGACTTAAAATCCATTATATTCTAGATGTAGCATGCCCTGGACCATTCTTATTCACCCTGCAGCCATTGAACTCTCACTCGTGGTTTCCACAACCTCACAGGCTCCAGATATTTCCTCTTAGGGGAGAGCAACTCCCAGAACTCTGGTTTTAAAAATAAAAAGCAGCCCCCAAAACACTCCCTAATGCAGCAGAAATAGGGAGTGGGGATGCAAACAGGGGAGCTGGCCCCATGGCAAACGTCACTTGTCGCTTGGGGAAGGGATGGCAGTTTGTCACTGAAATTTGTTATAAGGGAAAACAGGGATTGAAACACAGCACAGAGCCAAAAAAGAAAAAAGAAAGAAAGAAAGAAAAATTATATATATATAAAGTTGAAAACTGGCCAGGAAAACAATGGGCTCAGATATTCCATTGATTTTTCTGTCTGCTGCTAATCACAGGCTGTCAGAGAGCAACCTGTGTGCACGCCCTGCTATCCTGCTGCTGATGTGTTTATGGCTTTGCTTGATCCTATCGGACCGCGAGAATTGATTTATTGCCGAAAACAACCGTCAGCAGAGGATTGCTCTGAGCTGGTATGAAAACAATTCACATGTTGGTGTTGATGGAAAAACCCTGGCCCAGCCCGTGTTGTTGATAGTAATTTGGAGGACCCCTTGCTGGTAACCAAGGGGGCATTTTCCTAAAGGACGAGAGGGATTCAGACACTGGGAAATAGCTTAAATATATGTTAACGGGAATTGCTACTACAAAATAAGCCATAGTGTACTAAATAAAGGATGTTAATGAGTTTTTCTGAAGACTGCATGAGATTTACTTGTAAAACCAAAGATATCAAGATAAAAAGATTGCCTTGAACATAAAAAACCCATGGTATCTGTTTTTTTCAACTAAATGCTTTGAAAGAGAAATCTGTGTGCCTTTGAGTCAGCAACTCAGAATTGTTAAATTTAGATGTGAAAGAAAAGTATTCTTTCTTCTGCAGAAAGCCTTTAACTTACTGTTAAGGAATTTGGCAGGGACTCACTGTCCCTTGAATTAAAGTAATCGTGTTCCTTCTCCCCCAGCTCCCCAAGCACCTTCTGTGCTTCTTGTCTCTGTGCACGTCCATTTGACTCAAATATGCCTGTAATGTAGAGCATTAAGAGTTTCAGCTCAACAGACTAAGCTACTGCAAATCCACAGTTAAAAAGCACTTGGAAACACTGGGAGCTGGGATGCATCCCTGTGGATTCACAGCAATCTGATGGAGCAAGGACATTCATGCCATGCAGTGCTGAGATGATTTTTTAGGTAGAGAGGGTGGCTTTTACAAGATTGCCTACTCCAGCTGCAAAAAACAGGCAAGATTTCCATACATGTGTGCCCCAAAAGAGGCCTGTTTTTCCAACTAACTTAGTTGTTCTAATAGAAAATATTCCTTCTCTTTGCAGACCTTCTTTATTTTTCTGCTAGACTATATCGGCTACAGCATCTCTAGTGTCTGAAGATTTTCTAATTTAGAGAGGGGCAAAGGGTGTCTCGGCATTAGCACAAGAGAAGGGATAATAACTTCTATCCACATTCCTTTTCCATGTAGGCAGCCATTTTAGAACTCAAAACTTGCCCTAAAATGCCTTTTCCATTCTCTTCGGGTTTCTTGGCATACCACCTTTCTTTCAGCCTTTCCCCGTGGTACAACCAGAACAAAATTTGAGTCCACAGAGTGATATTGCAAGTGCTGACTGTCCTTTTCCCATCTCCTGCGAGGATTTACAGCCCAGCCTAATCTATGCAGAGCGATGAAACCCAGTCCTGTTCCAGGGCATTCCTCTTGCTCAGCAATGGGGTCACTGGTGACTGACGGCAGCTGGTGGACTCCGAGAACAGAGAGGTCAAGTGAACCCATGCAAAGCCCTCGGCTTGTGTTTCACAGCTTTCTGGTATTGTCAGCATTAAAATAAGGTGGTTTTACATGTAGTGGAACCACATGCACAAGAGATGCCATTGTGTGGGCATCCCTGAGAGCTCTTCTCACCCCAGTGCAAGTGTTTTCTTCGGTCCTGTCTTGTGGGGGAGGGTCTGGAGAGATAAGGCTCTTATAGTCTATAGACAAATATATATATATATTTACTGCTGACAGAGAAAGAAAAGATGATTGTGTTTTTTCGGACAACAAAGCAGCTTTGTTCCCAGAGCCCATTAGAATGCATTGTGGATTCCCAACTGATACATTTTTGTTTTAAAGCGTTGGAGGTTCATGAGCTGTTTGCAGGACCACTCCACACACAGGAGAAATGCTCTTCTCCCCTCCCTGCCTTCTCCAAAATTCCTTCCAAAGCTGCGGGGCCCTTCCTTTGAGGAGGCCCAAAATTATTTCTGGCTTTGTAAGCATCCTTCAAATGTTCTTCTCTTTTCCATAAGAAAATATTTTCTCTCACAATAACTGCAGCTATGGGGATGGGTTTTTTGCTGTACCGGCCAGGAGCTATGGTTTGTTCTCTGCTTTAACTAAACAATTTTATTTTTAATCTCACCCCTTTCTTTTTCCCTCTTGCAACCTTAACTTTCTGACACTGCCTCCAAATACCTTTTAACACGGTCGGTGGAAATCTGTAACACTGCCACGGTCCTGTTATTGTTTTGCTCTGATTCTCTGATAGCCACAAGGATGGAGTCTTGCACAGCTTGTCCCGGAGGCAAGTAAATATTGACAGATTAATTCTTCTCAGATGTAGAGGCCATCAAGGAGTATTTTTTAGGACCTGCTCCTGGGAGGTGATTAACACCATCAACTCCCGTTGCCCTCAGTGCATGTGGGGACTCTGTGGGGACTGTCTCCCTCACATGTCACCTCCCAGCACCACTGCAGCTGCCTTCCTGCTTTTTGTGGAAAAAATCCCTATGGAATATCAAGGAAAAAGTGATGCCTGCAGTCATTTTTTGACCCACTGTAGTCTCTAGGTAGGATCCTGTTTCTGCTTCTGCAGACCCTTCAGGTCCCATTTTTATTCAATTCAGCAAATGTCTGGAGAACCTTGCTGTGTTTGTCTCCATCACTTGACAGAGATTTTCCATAGGGAAGTGGAATCTGCTTTCCAGGTTGTGAGACGTTTCCTTTTCCATTAAAAAAACTCCAGCAATGCTGAACTGCTGCTTATTTTGTCTCTGCTCATTTTCTGCTCGTATTTCATAAACTCTTCTCTGCCTTAGAGTGCTGTGGTATTTTGGTAATGTTTATGTGACCATTCAGTAGAGCTGCTGCAACGATGAGGATTGACATGGGCTAAGGAAACAGCACATGAGTCCATGTGGAAATGGGGATTTAAACCAGTTCACTCTGGTCCACAGATTTTATTCTCTCACTGATCCATATGTTTTTCATGGCCTTGCTTCATATCTAATCTATTCCTAATTCTGCAGCTCTCCAGAACATCAGTTTCAGGGATGACTCTCATTTTTCCCTCTTAGAGATATTTCTAGGGAACAAACCTGTTTCCCTTCTAATAAATATATCACAGATTGCGTCAGGCAGCAGTTGTTTTCCCTTCTTGTTGGAGCCTCAGAGCAATGGCTGTTCCCTCTCCACCTCTCTCTCGTGAGGCTCACATGTTGCCTCCTGCTTGGAGATCTCGTGGATCCAGCCCTGATCCTGTTGCTTCTGGGTCCCACCATGGGACCAGAAGGGAGGAGGGATGGGTTTCCTCCCTGTCCCTGGTTCTGGAGGACCCTCCTCTCCCTTTGTGTGTCCTGTGAAGGGGTTACTCACTGGAGTTACTCACCTCCACTTTGGAATCCTAACCCTGTCCTTTCCCTATCCACAGCCATGTGTGGCGTCGTGGCGACGATCTGGTTCCCTGTGTGCGCCCACCGCGAGACCACCATCATGAGCTTCGGCTACTCCCTGTACACGGGCTGGATCGGCTCTGCCCTCTGCCTCTTCGGCGGCTGTGTCATCGTGTGCTGCTCAGGAGATGCGCAGACGTTCGGGGAGAACCGCTTCTACTACGGCTCGGGCTCCAGCTCGCCCACCCACGCCAAGAGTGCTCACGTGTAGATGCCCCGGGGACACCCCACGGCTGCCGTCGGATGCTTTGGCTGGTGGGTTCATGTGCCCTGGGTTTGCTTCTGCTGACACGCGCGGCTGTCAGGCTCCCAGGGGGAGATTTAGAAAAGCAGCACAAATGTCTGGTAGTTTGAAGCATTTTTCTCCCTGTCTCTTCCCCCCACTTTCTCTAAAAAGACAGCTCCAGCCAGCCCTACCTCTTGATTCTCCCCGTTTTGTCCTGACCACCCACCCCATCTTCTTTCAGCCAGGATGGTTTGGAGTTGTCATGTGGGTTTTAGGGATTTTAGTTTATCTTCGAGCTCCCCTGATAATAGGAGAGTTTAAAGCAATAAAACAGAAATGAGAGAGAGAGACTTTCCCATTGTTAAGAGGACTCTGACAGCTTCTCCCCCCACCTCACTGTTTGCTTTCTCCTGCTCAAGGTCACTGCTCTGGCACGGCTAGGGAGAGAGGATAGGGAGGAAGGCTGTCCTCTCCCACTGGGCAAATGTTTCTCTTTTGGAGCAAGAGGAGGGGATTTTTCTGCCTTTCTCTGTAAATACTTTTGTATGAGTCTGATCATTTTAGTAACAGTATTTCCCCCACCCCCACAGTCATCAGTATGAAGGAAACCGAACCCAAAGGTCCTAATGACATGGTAGATAACAGTGCCTTTTTAAATAGTTATAAATGACTTCGGGGGCTCTAATCCCTGCCCTCTGGTTTCGTTTTTTTTTTTCTTTTCTTTTCTTTTGTACAGATCAGTTACTAAAAAATGTATTTTTACATTTTTTTAAACTCCTTTCTTTCTTCCTCTAAGTTTGTGTTCCGTCTTGCCTCGTTAAAGCAGCACATTTTAACACACAGTATAATGTACCTGTTACAATACAATTCTGGTGAGTACTGATGATGCCTTTGTACTTTCAGTGAAATACTGTACAATAAATAACAGAGTACCTGCAACCTCTGACCTCTTTATTTTTCCTTCCTTCCTCTGCATTTCCATAGCTGTTTTTTCCATTACAGGAATTTCCCAATGATTTTGAATATTTTTTTTTAATAGTAGTCCAGGATGAAAAAATTCTGCTCTGCTGTGGCATTAAGAAGGGAATCGTTAAAATATGAGTAATCTTCCTGCATGGGACTGTCCATTATCTTATCCTTTGGTTCTTTCAATGTTCCCAGTAGCAGCTTGTGCCATTGGTACCAACCTGTGGGATTCTTTATATTGGGAAGAATTAGAAAGCCCCTGAAGTAGTGGAGATGACCCTGAGCACTGTGAAGTTGAGACCTCGTGTTGCTGAAAGTGCTCTCAATTTAAATAAGAGTCTGATCTGGGGTCACTGCTCTGATTAAAACTGTGTAAGATCAAGATCTAACTCTGGTGTTACCAGAGGCTGTAGCAATTTAATTACATTGATACAAAATCCCATCTGTTCCCAGAGATGTTAACTCAGTTCAAACAATTTGTGTAAGCCAAGAGAAGGAAAAAAGGAATAGCTGCTGTTCAGATGTGGACAAAAGGAGAGCTCCAGTGGTGAGGCGAGGGGAGGAGAAGGGTCTGAACAACCAAATTGTCTGGGCTGATGAATAATTTGAAAACAAGGCTGTTAGTCAAGCCCTGTGCATTCGGGAGTGTCCTTGGTCTTCTTCAGCCGGAGAAGCCAAACTGAGCACCACAGCCATGGGCAAGGATGCTGCATCTTCCCCCTCTCCCCTTCTCCACGAGGGAAGCTGGAGCGTTTAAAAGGAGCCAGAGGGAGCCTGGCTATGCTCCACAAGGACCCTTTGCCTGCCCGGCCCAGGGCTGGGCAGCAGCCCGAGCATCTGCCTTTCACACCGAGCAGCTTGAACGCGTCTCTGTTGTGCGAGCTGTGCATCGCTGTGCAATGTTCCCGGGGCGGGCGGCGGGCGGTGGCAGGACACTTGTGCCCATGACATCACGGGCAGGGCACAGGCAGTTGTTGTACAGCCCGGGGACGCTGTCAGTGCTGCCATTGATGTGCGGGTGCCCGGGCGGAGGGGGGCACAGACGTGCCAGCTTGTGCAGGCTGCCGGGAATTGTGGATTGTGACCGCGGATTTACCCGCTTGGCCCCGGGACCTCGCAGCACAAATCCGCTGGAATGCTGCTCTGCAAGCAGCCCTGGAGCAAACCGGGAGGGAAAAGCACAGGAACACCTGGCTCAGATGCCCGAGGAAGGGTTTTGGTGCTGCGGGAGGTGCGTGAACTGATTGGGAACGAGCCCTGCCAGGCAGCACTTAGGGGATTTTTAGCTGTCCACACCCTTGGGATGCACCTTGTCCCTTCCAATCTTACCCATTCCATGATCCTCATGCACATGGTGCTGGGGACCTTTGGCAGGTGATGGTCCTGGGGCTCTGTGTGCTCTGCTCACAGTCACAAGTTACCAGCATCCGACCCCAAATCCAACTCCTAAAAGGCTCTGGGAGAGCTGATTAGAGGAAGGAAGAAGTTTTATTTCAGGGAAGAGAATTAAAAACCAACCAAAGCAAAACAACCCCGCAGCAGCTGCAGGGAAAATGTACATTTGCAACCATGGGGTACGAGGAGATGGGGCCAAGAACATGACAGGGTATTAGGTGCTGGCACCACAGAGGGGATATGTTCAGAGGAAGCACAAAGAACATTAAACTTTTCTAGTTTTTTAAGGATCAAAGCTGAAACACCTGCTTTGTGCCCTCCCAAAACATCCTGCTCCCCCGTGAGGCTCTCATGGTCTGGGCTGGCCACAGCACTGATGGCTTGTGAAGGCTTATAGTGCTCAACTGTTGACCCAAAGCCTCAAAACAGGGTCAAATATAATTCTCCTGAAATCAGAAACTGCTCCACACCTTCCTAACACCAGCTGTGGAGTGGTGGCTGTGAGCTGTGGTGCTCACCCCAGTGTGGAGGTAGGGGTCCCCAACGCCCAGCAGAGCTCCACCAGGACCAGCTGGAACTGGTGATCCCATCCCCACGATGGGGAGCACTCCTGGCAAAGTCCCCACTCCCCAAATAACAGGGACAGCAGGAGGGAGCCCATGGAGGTACGTTGGTGCCCCTGAGCACCCCAAAGGGGGCAGGCAGCTGTGTCTGCCTCCCCATGGCCCCGCTGCCTGTGCAGGGAGGGGACAGCGCCGTGACATCCCAGTTCCCCCAAGGAAAGGTGGATTCCAGCAGATGGGAAGACACTGGTGCTCCCCAGGCCTTTGCACTGCAATAGTCAACCTGTGGTCATTGGCTTTCGGTTTTTCCCTTCTTTTTTTTTTTAATTTTTTTATTGTGTAAACAGAAAACCATTTTCTCTCACAATACTGCAAGTAAATAACAAAGCCAGCCCACTGAAATGGATCTTCTAAAATGGAAATTTTGAAGCATTTAAAGCAAGATTTTGTTAATCTCTAGCTTCAATTTAGCACTGAAAAAAAAAATCAGACCTTCAGGTACTGATTGGCTTAACAAAATTTACATGGGAATTATTTTTTATTATTATTTTTTGGTTTAGTCTTTCATTTAAAAGATTTACATTACTATGGAAACTAATACTAAGACACATTTCTCTCTGGCTTTCTTTACAAATCCCTTACTTCCTCTATGATTTTTAAATGTAAAGGCACACAAAAAAGCTTTATGCATTTATTAAAATATACAGATTTTGGTAAATTTAGATTTTTCTTTTCTTAGTATCTTGATTATATATATGTTTTATATGTATAGTTGTCAACAACACAGTCATTTGAAAATAAAAATCACTCCATAACATATCTGCATATTTTTTTTTCTTTCTCATATCACACTACAAGATCCCATTGTACAATGCACCAATGGGCTTCTGGAAACCACAAAAAAAAAAAAAAAAAAAACCAAAAAACAGGAATTTAAACAACAGGAATGTTGTGAGAATCAAAAGTNAGAACAAACTGCTTTTAACAAATACACCAACTTCATACCAGAACTGCAGAGAATTGTTACACCAGAAAGTACCACCTGCAAAAAAAAAAAAAAAAAAGAAAGATGTACATCAGAAAGACCGAACAAAATGAAGTGAAGGTCATTTACAAGCTGGATTTACAACATCCCATGTCGCTGGGGTGTGATTTCGCTGCCATGTGGAGGATGCCGTAGCGCTAGGCCTCAGACCGAGGAGTCGTGACTGTGCGCAGTGAATTTGTGGAGGGGCTGAGATCTTACAGAGTCTACCTGGAAGGTTTGAGGTATTTATGCTCCATCTGTACCAAGCATTTGGCCCTTCAGGGCATGTATCCCATGGAAGGCAGGCAGGCACAGAGGGGCTTTGTGCCTCTCACCAGAGGTGCGAGCAGGATGGTACCGCTCCTCCGGTGTCCTCCTGACAGCTCAGGGATGTGAGAGACTCCCCAAGGGCACCCAGGGGAAAGGCTGGATTTGGGGTAACAGCAAAACAAGCACTTGCACCTCTTCCCAGACCCCTGCCCAGCGGTGCCCAGAGGCAGTGGGCACACATGGGCGTTTTGCCTTCTCAGCCTTTGCTCATGCCCACTGAAGAGCCCAATGCTGCTTCAAGAGGCAGCACGTGAGCTCCCAAATGAAGGCTGAATGTCCATGCTCCCCAGGAACTGCCACCCGGAACAGGGAGCAGGGATCCTGCAAACCAGCCCTCAGCCACCAGCAAACCCAGGCAAGACCCAGCCTGTGGCTTGGCCACCTTCTCCTTAAACACTTATGTGGTTCTCAGTACCCACAAGGATATTTTCATTGGGTGGGATGTGGTAGGCTCAGGAGGAAGGTACAGCTCCCACCCTTGGCACAGCGAGGGCTGACGGCAACCAACCCACATCAGTGCCGTGTCATCAATTCCTGGTGGTCCCAGGACATGGCACAGCCATCCTGCCCCAGCACTTCCCCGGGAAGGGGAAGGAAGATGGGTGAAAGGGAATGGGAGCAGCCAAAAAGCTTCACTCAATGCTTGGATCCAATGGAGAGGTACCTACAGACACCAAAGAGCAAGGGGTCAAGCCCTTGTCAAATTATACGGCGTAACTAGAGCGGACATGACGACAGACACTGGTACTGGTAACTGCTCCGTAGCAAGAGATTAAGGCTGCGAGAACAACGGGCTTCAACTCAACAGGGTGCTTGGGCATGAGTTTGTGGCTCGGCAGATGCCCAAATACCGTGCAGAAGCAGGACGAAAACGACTACCTTGGATACGGTACAGTACAAGAGCTGGTAGGAAAATAGCATCAATCTTTCTCCCTGAAAATGTAAAGCCAGACCTGCGAGGTGCCATCTCTCTTGGGTACTTCTAAGGCATCAAGGAGGAGAGCAGCCAAGCGTGGGTGAGCTGTGACCATCGTGAGAGGAGCTCAGCATTGCTGTAGAGGTTTTCCGAGCTGGCCCTTGAGTGGTGCGTGCATTGCAGCAGCTTTTTGGTGGGGCACACTCAGGATTTCTGCTTGTAGAAGTGTGGTAGGGGTGGACAGCAGGAGTCAATGCCAGAGCAAAGCTTACAGGTCCTTTAGCCAAATCGTCACTCCCACTCTGAAGCTGCTGCAGAGACCAAACTTCCCTTGGCTTGCCCAGAACACTCCAGGTTAAGATCTGCAGAATTGGATGCTCTTCTCCACTGGGAAAAGGATTGTAGTTTGTCACTGTGTGGGATAGGAGCTGCAGGGAAACTTTCGCAGCCCCAGGCAGAGCCTCCCCATCAAGCCCTTGAGCCCCAGGAGTGATGGGGATGGGCACAGGTCCCAGCACACTTTGCACCTGCTTGCCCACAGAGGGTGCCAGGAAGGTGTTTTGGGGGCCTGAGCCTCATCCAGTGAACCAAAGGGTTAATAGCTCTCAATAACCACAAAGATATTTTCATATTGGAAATCCTGCCCCTGTTGGTGTTAAGTTATCCCCTGGGATGCCAGCAGCAGTCCATGGTACTGGGGGCTGGTTGGGCTGCACTGAAGCCCCTGGAATGGATCCATCTGCAGCCTTTGGCAGCTGGGGGAGGATGGGAGTTGCTGTCTGGTGGGTTTTGGTTAATATTTATTCAAAAAGATGTCCCTCCACCACAGTGCTCTACACTAAGCACGGTGGGCTCCACAACTGGACCTGCTGTTAATCCCTGACCAAACTCCATCACTGCTGACTGACGGTTCTGTGGGGACACTGGCAGCAGGGAATCTGATGGCACTGCTGGGGGTGCTGGCCAGGTTCAAGGGGTTTAACATCCACCTGCTGACCACCTGTGCCCTGCAAGCCACCAGCTCTGTTTGGTTTCAGACTGCAATACAGACACTTACGGAATGAGCAGCATTTCAGTGTTTTCATACAGCACCCACCATGCCAAGGTCAGAAACACAGAAAATAGTACAAGATGCAGATGGCAGCAGGGAGACAGATTTCAGCCGCCAAGTCCTCTCTGCTTGCCACCTGTGGCCCAGCCTTGCCAAGATATGGCTGACCCACGGATGCTGCTGTTTTGTGGGGGCATGGACGAGTGTCTGGAGCACTGAGGGCAGGGTGAGCACCGGAAGGTGCTCAGCACGGTGAGGGAATGACAGCACAGTCATTTTTGTAAAAGACACAAGGTGGTGGAAGCAGTACCCAGCCACAGACTGGTGATGCTCAGAGGAACCATGTGTGGTCCTTGTTGACCATTCCTACAAGGAGCGTTGAGCCAAGAGCAGGTCACAGCCCTCGCTGTGGCCAGGAATGGGATCAGGCTCCCAGCTGCAGATTTGGGATTTTGGGCTGTGCTGGGACTTAAGGATTGGACTGGGACATGGACTAATTTTGAATCACAGTATTTGGGGTGCTTGGGTTTGGGATGTGGGCATGGGCTTGGGGGAAGCACTGCTGTGTGTACCAAGCCAGAACAGGCAAGAATGGAAACACTGTGTAATGAAACCAGCTATCCATCTCTGAGCTACTCCCAGGGATGAGTGTGTCCATTGCCATTTTGTACCTATCCACCCGTCTCTACCTCTGGCGCAGGCGTCACTTCTAGGTGGCTCAAAGGAAAAAAACCCATATGCCAAGAAAGTGCCAAAAATGTAAGAGTGGCATCCCAACACTGCAGCCATTGGATAGACATTCCCCATGGACAATTTGACTTGTCCCCTCTTGTGGCTCCTTCCACCTCTCAACACCCTCCCGATTTGGCACATCTCCCACTCCACTGCCTCCACTGGTGCAGCTGGTGCTGGGAGATCAGCCAGTGTTCACCAGAGCAAGGCCCGACTGGTGGAGCTGGGACGGGCCATGGGTGGTTTTGGTTCAGGGTCAACGGCAATCGCAGAGCGTGTCCCGAGGACCAGAGGTGAGCAGGGCGGTGGTGGAGGACCCAGGGAGGATGGGGCAGGACAAGGGAGCCACGGGGACCCTTCCTCATCTCCTGGGCGGCGCGGCGCCCCGCTGCCCGTCCTGCTACTCAGGCGAATAGTCCAACTCATCATTGGCAATCAGAGCCTCCGATGGCTGTTTGTGCCGGCCTTTGCTTTTCGACCTGCTACTTGTCCGATGGCTCTCCTTGGCATCCGCCATTTGCTGGTACGAGAAGCCCTTGTCCTCAGAAGGACCCCAGCCTGGGTAGCTGTCACCCTCGGGGGCGAAGGAGAAGCCGTCATCCACAGAGAAGGGGTCGACGTCCACGTCATAGCGCTGGTAGGTGCTCTGGTGCAGGGCCTCCTCCCGGGCGCTAATCTCCAGCGTGCTATTCCACATCCCGTAGCCAAAGTAGATGAGCAGACCTGTGGTGGGTGAGAAGAAAAGGGTTGGACCCCAGCTACCCACTAGCCCTGCTAGCCCTACCTGATCTCACTTCCTGCACAAAAGCTTTCCCAGGTAGCAAATGTATCCAAAGGTTTAATTCCCAGTGGATCATGGGATTAACCTACCCCAAACATGTGCACAGAGAAATCCAAACTCTACACGCCATGGACTGGCTATGGAAGGCTGATGCTTACATCAGGACCACACATATCAGCCAGAAAAACCAATGGGATGTCCCACCCCCAACAGCCGTGGATTGGCTGGTGGAGCTCATCACAGCTAATGCAGTGGCTTAATTGACCTTTGCCATTGCTAGCAGCTCAAGAGGTATTAGTTGTATCCACAGGTACAAAAAGTGCTTAACCACAACAGATTAAACTTGATGCTTTGGAGTTATCTTTTCTTCCAGGCAGAAGGGCTTTCTCTGGATTTGCAGCCCCATGAATTGCATTCAAGTGCCAAAAAAGCACTGAGTATGTCTTCTCCAGCCCAAAAATGCAGGTGACGTGTCCTGCCCAGTGGCTTGGCTTGGAAGAGCTATGAGAGCTGCTCTATTTCTTTTGGGTTTGTGGAGTAAGTGGGTTGCAATGTAAAGCACTATGGATATGCTGGACTTCTGGTTATACATCAGAAAGCCTAAATCAGGAAAAAGAAAAAAGGACCCACAACAAAGTCTATGAGTCCTAATATGCCCCTGCCCCAAAGTTAAGAACTTAGACTAAAAGGAGATACAATCTACAGGCCTGACTGTCTCAGGGCTGTTGGGGTTGGGCAGCTCTGGGCTTTGGAAAAGTAGTGCTGAAATAGTGGTGTGGGCTGTTGAAGAGCTCAAGTGGGTGACATAGCAAGAAATCAGGCTGATTTCTGTACAAAACCTGCCTGAGAAGCAGTTTCCAGAACCCGCCTACTTTGTGTCAAAAAACCCATCAAAATAGTCACCTTTGCATGGAGTCGTTCTCTTCCATGAAACTGATGTTTTCTGGAGGTGTAATTTTCCATTTAGCTGTGGTTCGGGGGCTGGATAAAACGAGATTTCTAAGAACTTCAGGATGGCAAAGGGCAGATGAAAAGGACTGGGTATGTCCCAGGCACCAGCCTGTGCACTCTAATTAGGGAAGCTGTGATTATTAACACCCTTCCAAAAGCACGTCAGTTAAAAAATTAAAATAAATGAATCTGGGACTCACCCACAAAACACCAGACAGCAAATCGGATCCATGTGACTGTGGAGAGCTTCAGCATGAGATAGATATTCACCAGCATGGCGAAGGCAGGGACGAAGGGCAGACACGGGGCCATGTAGGGCAGCTTCTTGGGGTTTTCTGGCTGCTGCAAGATCACAAACACCAGCACGGCGATGAGCAGGACCATCAGCACGACCAAGAGAACAGCCCACCAGCTCTGCTCAGAGATGTATTCTGCCCCAAAAATGATGAAGGAGCAGAAGATGAACATCAGGACGAAGAGCAGGAGCACGCAGGTGGTGACCGTGTGGCCGGTGGCCGCCGTCGGACGATCCATTTTACCTGGCAGCCCGAGATGGATCCGCATTGTATAGTATCGAGGGCCGATCAGCTTCTTCAGCTTGATGAGATAGATGTTCTCAGACTCATCCGCCTCTATCCCCGAGGTCATGTCAACGGTGCCGTAATTGGGGTGATTCACGTTGTAGGTGGATTTATCAGATTTCCCAATCAGCATCTCGTTGTCTCCTAGGGATGGCAGATTTTTCGCCCCGCACGTGTTGGTCGGTGGGCCGGAGAACTCCTCTCCTTCGCTTCCAGGAGAGCAAGCTTCTTTCTCACAGTCAGCCAGGATGCCCTCCTTCTTCTTGGTGTGCTCCTCGGAGAGGAACTTGACGAAGCCGTCGATGTCGCTCTCGGGCTGGTAGCGGAGGAGCAGGACGCAGACGGACACAAGCGTGTAGGCGAGCAGGGTGCCAATGGACATCATTTCGATCAGGTCCCGCAGGCTGACCAGCAAGGAGAGCAGAGCTGCGAGGAACCCGGACACGATACAAGCTACGACAGGGGTTTCTGTGTAGGAACTGACGTGGGACAAAAACCTGGAGTGCAAAACAGTCGCAGAAAGTTAAAATCGCAGATCTTAGGGGTTCCCTTTTGCAATAATCCTTCCACAGCTGCAGGGGACAGACTCGGGGATCCCTTCAGGTCTTGTTTCTTTTTGGAACTTTGACTCCAGGTGGGGACTGGCAACACTACTGAGGTTGGATCTGGAGTTAGATCTAGGTCTGAGCAGCTCTGCAATGAGCACTCAGACACTTGCAAATAAGTACCCACATTTTATCCGTATAACTGCACTCCTTTGCAAGTAGCTCTTGAATTAAACACTCATCCTCACATAATCAGAATCTCTAGGTACCAGCACCAAATGAGAAACTGTAGGGTAGACTGCCCCTGATCTTTTCCCCACAGGATATTGCTTTGGCACGTGCCCCATTCGGCACCCACTGAGTCTGTGTGTGCCCATTTCTCCCTGCAGTGACAATACTGCCAGGGCACCAGGGCCCCCCAGCACAATTTCCCCTCAGATCCCAAGAGGCCAAAAATAAATGCCAGCATGGGCATGACTGACCTGAAGAGCAGCCCATCACCAGCCATGGCGTAAATGACTCTGGGCATTGGGAAGAGGGAGCCCAGCAAGCTGACGGTCAGGCCGGCCACAGACCCGATGGCAACGATGAATTTGGCTGCGTAGAAGCCGTGGACAGCAAACATTTCCATCAGCGGGGACTCGGTGTCGATGGCATCGTAAGGCACCATCAGTGTGAGGATCATGCTCACCTGGGGAAGGCGAGAGGAGCAGGGCAGGGGTGTCAGCAGCAGCACTGGGGGCTGAGGATTCTCAGGGTGTGGGGGCTGCTTCTCAGGAGTGGAAATCCAAAAAATTTCAAGTCTGATTGGGATTGTCTCCTTATGTCCCTTGTGGAGGGGATGTAAAATGCTGGAGTTAGGACTGTTTATGCTTTGCTGTGGGGTGGTTAATCCAGAAAACTGTGGGGTCTAGGTCTCTGCTATCCAAAGGAAAGAAGGGGACGCTTGAACCTGGTTTCAGTGGTGATGTAGGAGTCAAGGGGGACTGGTGAGGCTGGTGGGACTGGCAGGGTTAATTACACTCACTTTGGTTGCATTCTTGTGTGGGAATAATGCTGGGGCAGACCCCAAATCCAGATTACATTGCTTGGAGCAACACTCTGACCCTGTGTGAGTCAAAGAGTTTGTTTCCATGAGAAGACCTGCAGGCTCCAGTGCAGGAGAGACAGTGAGTTTCTTAGAAATGATCAGAACAGTATTTTTTTTTCTTCATAAATAACTTCTGCTCTTTTACAAGGAAAATCTCTGAGCACAGACATGCTTTATTGGGGTGCAGAGCAGTGGAATCTCACACAGCCATCCCTGCCTATCCTTCCCCTCACTTGGATCCTCTCCCATATCTCCAGCAGAGGCAGTGCTGCTTTTCCCAGAAACACGGAGAAAGGATGCTGCAATGCTGCTTCTCCTTCTGCTTTGCTGCACTCCTGGGTGCAAAAATAGCTGTGAATGGGGATGAAAATACAAGCCGTCTGCCACCACAACCCTGCAGGTGGCAGAGGGGTCTTGTCAGGTGACAGGAGCCTGGGGACAAACTGAAGAGAGCCTTGGCAGGCACTGTGCAGGTGCCCAGAAGGGACTCACATGATCCATATGTATATATATGCATGCATACATATTTATATACATTCACACCTGTGTAGGGACTACTTACGGACACATAAGCTGTCAAGCATGTGACGAGCGAGGCTGTGATGGCGTAGGGGATGGAGGTGTTGGGATTCTTCGCCTCTTCTCCCGTGGTAGCAATGATGTCGAAGCCAATGAAGGCATAGAAACAGGTCGCAGCCCCTTTGAGCACCTGCAAGGAGGATCAAACATCTGGGTGCCAGGAGGGAGGCCGGCACCCAGCCAGGGAGAGGGAGCTGAGCTAAAACGGAGCAGCCTAACTCTGCCTTGTCTGGCAGTGGGCAGGTCAGGGGATGCACACACAGAGCTGGGGACTGACACTGGAAGCACCCCTAATCCCCCAGTCTGGTGTGGGGAAAGGATTTCAACCTGTGCCCTGAGCCACTGGAGATATCTGCAGCTCACCCCACAAACCTGTGCCCGTGCAGTGCCTGAGTCTACTGGGAGATCCTGCCCGTGACAGAGAAAACAGTCAACAAAATTCAGGTTTGCTTTCACAATCCTTCACCCCAAATCCATTTTTATGAGTAGGGATCTGGAACATGTTTACACGTTCTGCCTTAGCAAGATGTCTCATGTGGCAGCAAGATCCGCTCACAGAGGAAGTAGGAGAGAGCAGCAGCCGTCAGATGTGTGCCGCTTCCCAAACAACCCCTGTTTTGCTTGGAAGCTGCAGGCAGGTTAGGAGCACACATTGGAGCACTTGGATGAGGAATTATTTGTACTCTTTGGTTATTTTTTTCAATGCGATTTTTAAAAATATACAATATTAGCAATGACATTTATAGGATAGGAATGCTGGAGCAGCGTAAGGACTGCCTGGCTGTGAGTGAGCTGATCTGGAGCTGTGAAACCCTTGCATACACCCAGGCAGCTTGCTGGGTACCACCTGTCCATCACACCTCGGCCATCTCAGCTGTCTAGTGATAGTGCATACAGTAAAACTCACCTCTCTCAGGGTCTGTCTGTAATTATCCTTTTTAAGTATCCCCTACGCTCTTGGGGATCTCATGCTTGTGCCTGTGGATTTACTTTTACAAACAACTTGTGAGGCAATGAACTAGCTGAAAAGGGTGAGACTACCCTGCTGGGTTTTATGTGTTTTGGTTTGGTTTTATTTGGTTTATGTACTTTTTGGGGGTTTTTTGGTTTGTT
>VZRN01001146.1:506280-526137 GCA_013397935.1 Dasyornis broadbenti
TTTTTTTTTTTTTTTTTTTTTTTTTGCCAGGAGATATTTGGTGCATTGGATTGGAGCAAAACAGGTATTTTCCATTTCCTCTTTTTCACTCCAATTGTATGGCATAAACAGTAAGCACAACTCAAAGGTAAGTATGACCTCTGCTCTCAAGTGAGCCTCAGTGCCCTTCTCCTCACTGTTTTTCTCTGGCAGAGAGGTATTGATTTACTGAAGGAAGGTGCAGGGACTGTATGGAAGTTTGGTACCCTTTCAATAATCAAGATTCTTGGTTTACTTTACTCTGGTGCTTATTTTTCTGCACAAAACCCCAATGGAGTTGAGCAGTGTAAATCTGAGAAATTATCTTGGGTTTAGGCCAGCTGAGATATTTTCAGTCCCTGTTCATCCTTGGATAAAAACCAGTGCAAGCAAGCTAAAAAAGCCAAATATGTCCAAATTCTCAGTAAGCTTTGAGGGAACATCCATAAAATAAGTACTGGCAGGTGGCATTATGAAGTGCTCAAAACAAATACTTGAGAACATTGTTGTTGAAAACCAGCCAACAAAAGTATCTCCCCGCTCCGCAGAGGCTGAGCCAGCTCTCCGGAGCACCCTGTCTCGGATAGCCACAGCATTTTGCTCCATTGCCTGGCAATTAGTGGCATTTCCTTGGGGACACTTTCATGTGGAGTTTGGCTCTGCAGAAGGACATTTTGGAATAGTTCTGGGTTTATGCTAAGAGGAGTTAGGAGATAAGGGCAAAGCGTTGCAGTATTCTTTGGGTTTGGCAGAGCGAGCAGGTCTGGATTCAAGCCTGCACTCCTGGGATTTGGAGGTCCCTGGCCAAAGCACAGGTGGATTTAGCAGGGCTGGGATCTGGGGATGCAGTGGAAGTGGGTGTGTACACCATAAGCAAAGCTGAGCGTGCGGCACCACTCAGGTTCTGCGTGTTCTTCTGTGTGCTCAGGACTTACCCCTGGCCATCCAAATGGCAGGAATTGCCCTTCAGCCCAGTTGTCACTTTTGATGTAGAACAGACCAGCAATCATGATGAAGATCCAAACTGCCAAGTTAATGACATTGAGCACGTTGTTCAGCCCCACCGAGTTCTTCACGCCCATGGCCACAATGATGGTGACGATGACAGCAATGACCAGAGCAAGAAGGTCAGGGTATGACTCCTCTCCTTTCCCTAGGTGAGAGAAAAGAGGTGTGTTACTCTACATCCACAGAATATCCAAGAACTCTGTGGGGGAGTTTTAAACACTTTTCAGACCTTGAAGTTTTGCAGAACTCTTTGGTGTCATTGCAATGATCTCCACAGGCCCTTGCCTCCGCTAGCTGAAGCTGTTTAATTAAGGTGATAAATCTTGATGTCTCAAGACACTGTTCGGACTTTTAGGAGAGCAGCAAACCAATGATTGTGTCCCAATTTGCATAACATGTATCTGCCAAGTACTCATCATAATCAATCAGCCATGAAGTTTTCATGACACAGGTACAAGACAGCTGGATCATTTCCGTACTGGTGGGATTCATGGACTGATTCTGGAACTGCTGCTCATACGGGACCACCACAGCCCCCAGCCCATGGCAGCACTGCAGACACCAGCTCGTGTCTAACAAAATTCTGCGCGTGCCCCAAGGGCACCAAGCAGAGTGTTTGCAGTGGGTGAAGTGTTTCTGTGCTGTCCTTACCCTCTGACATTCAACTATTTCTGTGCACGTATTCTAAATGCCAGCTCATCCCAAAGGGGCTCAAAGTATCATGTATCCCATCCCCTCCAATCCTGCCTGTGCGCCAGGCTGCCAAGGCAAAGTACCAGAGCCAGACAGAGGGTAAATAATGAATGAAGCCCAACATCCATGTCTGACTTCTGACAGGCTTCCAATTACTTTTCAGGCCCTAATTAATGGCAGTATCTCTGCACAGCAGGACACACCCAGGCCATTCAGCGTGCCCACGCTGCTGATCATCCAGCGGCTGATGGTGTGGTTGGCCAGTGAGTCGAACATGCTGCTGAGGGCGCTGGCGCCCGCCGCCGTCCCGATCAGGTACTCCAGGATGAGGTTCCAGCCGATGAAAAACGCCACGAACTCCCCCACGGTCACGTAGCTGTAGGTGTAGGCAGAGCCCGTGGTCTTGGGCACCCGCACGCCAAACTCAGCGTAGCAAACGCCTGTTGGGAAAAACAGGAAGCGGTGTAAGGAAAATGCAGCTGGGAAATAGAAAAAGTAAAACCGTCTTGATGTGATCTATCTGGAGGTGCTAGGAGGTGTCAGGGCTGCAGTTAGCATCAGGAGAACAGAGACATCACAGAGGACCATGGTGACCCTCCCTCCCCAGTTTCTTGGCTTAAAAACCAGGCAAATTTCCACTAAAATCAAGTTGTGATGGGTTTTTCTTTTTGAGATGACACAGTTCGAACCAGCCAGATGCTTACATGGGATTCTGGACCAGTGCTGCACAGCCTCATCCCAGAGGAAAATGCCACAGGAGGGCTCACACAAGGCTACACCTCTCCCTGCCCCAACCTTCCAATTTCCAAACACTCACCCTCCATTATTGCTCTGCGAATCCAGGCATGAGCACTGCCCTGATCATCCCTGCTCTTGTTCATACCCAAGCAAGAGGAGTTTGAAGACATCTTACATAGAGAACATAAGTTATTTTAACACTTAAAAAATATTATATTTAAATCTTCTAAAGAATAATTGCAAAGCTAACTGTGTAGAAGAAGAAAAGAAAAGCAAAAAGAAGTGTTTAACTGGAAATGTTTGGGAGGAGAATTCAGCAGACTTTAATACTTTCCGAACTCCTTGTGTGCTTACTATGTCAGGATAATTTTTTATAAAAACCTGACCCTGACACGTTGATGTGTTAAAACAACCATTAGCTTTTATTTAAAAGGAATGGATGTACTTAGACTCAAATTCCCCAAATATTATTCAGGACAAGTGCTGGAAGGGTCCTGCGTGTTTAACACTGATTAAGCCCCTGCCCCAAAGACCCCAGTAAAATTCATTTGGGTGAATTGGTTAAGGCTGTTACTACCATTGAGTAAACACGTAGTAATTATTGAGCTCTCTATCAACTGATATTCTCCATTTAGAAGATAATAATTGCTTCAAACTTGCAATCAGTTTAGTACAGAGAGGGGAATGAATAATTTATAAAAATGTTATGAGGTGGCTGCTCTTACTTTAGAGCAGTTTTTACACAGTACAAACACAGAATTGTTGAATCTCTTAAGCTGAATTTGGTGGTGCTTCTTTTCTTAGTATTGGAGGATTTTTATATTCCAGTGCTTAACTTGAATGCGGATTGCTTTGCAATGGGACTCTTCAAAACTTGATTTCTGTAAAGCAGCCCAACAGGAGCCACAAGACGTTTCCATCATCCATCCAGCCCTTCCGACAGTCATTATTCAAAGCTGATGAAAAATACATGCACTCGGCAAAGGTACGGCATTCACAGATAACTACAGTCCTGAATGATTTATGAAACTGGTGCTCTGATGGGGACAAGTATCTAGTTTCTCTCTTTGATGACCTTAAAAATATATACTATTTCTTAGAGACAGCTCTCATTTTAGCCAGAGACAAGATAATGATTGAAGAGGATAGTTATTGATACGCAACGATAATGCCAAAGCAAAGAAATGAATATGTATAAAATGTTTGAGTTTTTGATTATTCTGCTGGGATCCCAAAGTAGAAGAGTAGTTTTACACTGTGCATTGGGTACAGCAATAAGTAGTGAATATCAGCATTAGGTATCAGCATATATTACACCCACACATATATATATAACACATAATAATCTCTGCTGCATCTGCACTGTATTATTATTACTATTGTCGTTGTTATTGTCATCATTATTATTATTTTTACAATCTAACCGCGCAATAAAACTGTGTTACTCAGTTACCCCTTGGCAGCCCAAGCTATTCAGCACCTTGTCCCCCAGTATCCAGAGGGATGCAGCACTCCCCGTGCTCCTGCACAGCCAGCCCAGCTCTGGGACTGCAGAGAGAGACTGGGCACATCTTCCCTGTCACAACTGTTTGAATTTGGAGACAGATTTCTCTTCTTCCCCCCAACCAAGAATGTTTGCAATTTCTGCAGAAAACAAGACAACACAGTGGGGTTTTTTTGAAAGTGCAGACATTCTACAGAGGGCCATTTCTTTCCCTTGAATATCTGCTACACTTGTGCAGTTGGTGTGACAGTCATTCCACTGGTGTAATTATACAGTTATTGACATTGTTCAGCAGGATGTAAACACAGCTGAGTGGTTTGGTCCATGGCATTGGCCCTTCCAAGATCTCATTCACAAAACAGCTGCTGGGCCTCACAACTGGTGGCATGAGAAACTGGAGGTGCTTTTGGTGTGCTGGCACGGTGGTGGCCGTGATGTGGATGCTGACCCTCCCACTGACACTTGGCACAAAAGGCTACACAGGAACCATGAGACATCCCACAGGGCACTGGCATGGCGGCAGTGATGTTTCAGGTGAAAAAAGCCTGAGTGGGGCCTCTCAGCCTCTCTGGAGGTAACACCAAGTAATTCACGTGAGCACACAAGAAATCCAGAGGGACCATCCTTCGTCAACCAAGAGCAGCTAACTTGTTGAGGCAGACGTATTATTTTCATCAAGCCACTGAGCCTGTCTGTTGCATTTCACGATCACCATGTGCCGGTATATAAAAGGCAGCTCCATGAAGAAAGCTCCCACAGAGCAAGGACTCCCATCTCACCAGCTCCACCCAGGCAGCTGCAGCTGCAGGTGCAGCCCCTCAGTGCTGCCCTCACCCTGCAGCCTGGCAGCACCTCAGGCACACGCCCAGCTGCCCCCTGCTCCATCGTGCATCCCAGCTGCTGCTGAGCCTGTTCCCGTACGGCTATAAGGTGAGAGTGTAGCACTGTGCTCCAAACAATGTTGTATTGTTTCAGGAGACTTGATCACCAAAGGGACAAGCAACATCTGGTGGGAAAGGCTTTGGAGAGGGTGATGGGATTGGGTGAGATGCAAACTGCTGATTTTTTCTAAGGCAGTGTTTTGGATAAACATAGGGTTGAGAGTGGGGAATCCTGGCTGTTGCAGCTGATGGAAGGAGCCTGTGGGGTGCTGGAGGTGTTGTGGAGGGAAGCTGGGCGAGCATTTCTACTTTAAAGCTGATAGAAAGGTCTTCTAGTGAGAGGCAAAAAGAGATTGATTTAATTTATCAGTTAAATCAATTGCAGTGTGTCTCTAAGTACCCTGATGGAGTACACGTTGCTTAAAACTATGGAAGGCGTAAGCGGAATTTGTTGAGCAGATGAAATTGGAAAAGTCCCTATCTGAAACCAGGCTGAACAGTGCAAAGAGGTTTCCCAACGGCAGGGCTTCCCTGTGGCTATCTCCCAGGGGAGATGGATGACTTTCTGGATGATTTTGGTTTGTTTTGTTTGGTTTTTTTTAATCCAAAACCCTCCTTGGCTAACTTTTCCTAGCAGTGGGGTTTGACTTAGTGATCTGTGATGGATGAAGGGAAAGCTCCTTAAAATCTGTCCATGCACACTTGTCCAAACTCAGTGCCTGGCACACAAGGAGCAACCACAATGGGAGAGCTGGAATCACATCCCCAGTGAGTCTAACAGCCCGGCCAGCTCCTGAATTCTGACTTGGTTTTACTTGCCAAAAAGGTGTTGTTGTTACAAACAACAGCAGCGCTAACGATGAAGTGAGGAAGCAGCCAAAGAGACTATCAAAACACTACATCCCTCACAAAACAGTTTCCCAGGGCTACAAAAGCAAGGGGAGATGAAAGCGGAGCGGGAAGCGGTGCAGGCTCCTGTGGGCGAAGGCGGGAGGAGCTCCCGCTGCGGGGCAAGGCTCGTGTCTGGGGTGAAAAAGCCCCTTTCGGAGGACAGTGTGTTTGTGTTAGCAGAGACCCACCCAAACTCTGTGTGCTCTTGGTTTGCATCATGGCCAACAAAACCTTTGCAGAGGAGAGAAAGCAGGCAGTGGGGAAGGAGAGACACTGATGCTATCTAGGGCCTTGGTTAAAAACCAGGCATTTTGGTTTATTTGTTGTGTTGAGAACTCAAATAAACATGCAAGCTCTCAGTTCTTGTGGACTTTGGAGAGAGCATGATGGTCATCCTTGGGCTGTGCCAGGGTTGTGCTCGGAACATCAGGGGTTCAATGGACTTTGGTGGAATCTCCACGGAGCAGCACTGCAAACTCCAGGGAAAGAGCACGATGTGCTTCTATATCTCATTGCAAAAATCCAGAGTTTTGAAAAGCTGAGCTGGGTCACTTTGCTGTGTTGGCTCTTCCTGTCTTCATTCAAAACCCTTTGCCATTTGCTCAGGTTTCCTTATCCAACCCACAGACAAAAGCTGGATACCAGACAGACACAGCATGCAAAGTCCTCTGAGCAGAGAGAGCAGGAACATCACATCATCGTGTTACCACTGATCTGGAAAGGACAAATGCCAGCAGTACTGGCTTCATGTAGAAAGTGCGGCTCGAGCCATATGCTCAGCTGGGTTCATACGGAGGAGACGGAATTCACTGTGTTTTCACTAAAATACATAATTTCTCTCTCCTCTCACATTTGTTTGTTAAGTTTTTTTTGTTTGGAAATTCAAAGACTGACCCTGCGCGAATAGGAGCCAATGAAATCAACTCCAGAACTAATTGAGGAATTTTTAAACTGTTAGCTATGTCAACAAAAGAAGCTGGCCCTGCTGCTGCCCAAGCCACTGACATCCTCCCTGTAGGAACTGAGTTTCCCACAAGCTCTTGCTCCAGTGCTTGGCCATGCTCTCAGCCTGGGACACGCACTGCAAAACTCTCAAATGTCACAAAAATATTGCCCACACGCTCCATCCTTGTGGCAGCCATTGGCAGCTCATCAGGATAATCGTGCTTGGGCTGCTGGCTCCCAGTACAAGGTTTGGTCTGATATTTGTGCAATGAGGGACTGGGCACCCCATGAGCTGCTTGAGACCAGTGGGAAATGGTTTTTTAGTCTGTGGCGAAGGCGCTACCTCCCTGTAGTTTGTGGAGCTGAGCAGGTGTCCCCCCCTCAAAGGAGAGGGGGCAGGACATGGCCCGTTACTCAACATCCCAAGCAAAACCCACCTGACAGGATGGATGCGACAGCAGCGATGATGAAGGACACGATGACCCCGGGCCCTGCCATCTCCTTGGCCACCAGGCCAGACACCACGTACATGCCGGTGCCCACGCAGCTCCCGACGCCCAGGGAGATGAGGTCGAGGGTGGTGAGGACCTTGGCCAGCCGGGCGCCCTGGGTGGCAGCAGCCCCGGTGCCCTCCAGCATGGACTCGACGGGCTTGGTGCGCAGGACGCGGGTGCGCAGGGCATGGCCCGCCGCCCCCCAGGGCACCCGCCGCGGGTCCAGCTGTGACAAGAAGCTGCTCATGGCTGGTGTTGGGCTGGGCAGAGATGGCTCACGGACAGTGTCGGCAGCACCCGCTCAGGGCTGCGGCTGCATCTTCATCCTGCGCTGGCAGCCCTGCAAGAGAGAGGATTCAGTTGTTGACTGAAATAGCAAAGAAAGAAGGAAGAGCCAAAAGGGCCCCCTGAGTTGGTTTTTGATGGGCTCCTGTGCAGACAGAGCTTTGCTTTTGCCAGCGCTGCTACTGCTGTGGAGAGATCTCCTTTCTCCACCACAGCTGTTTTGGACAACAGCAATGCACTGCCCTCCTTTGTGTTCACGTGGGTTTAGCCTCAGTCATCACTACAACACTACACACAGCAGGAACATGATTTCCTCCAAATTCTCATTCCATAGCTTAATTGCTACCTAAAGTAATGACGGCTACATGTAACTGTGAGGTGGTGGTGGCCACTGGGCCCTGGTAGGGACAGAGCCTGAGTGACCGACAGCATGGCCAGTTGCAGCCTTTTTTAATACTTTTAAATTATCTTGTCTGAATACATCTGCTCTAGGATTGTCTCAAAAATCATGGCATTATATTGGTTTTCTCTTTCTCTCTGCTTTTTTCATCTCGAGACATATTTTCAAGAACTATTCAGCAACTGCCATTCCCCGCTCCCTCCCTTTCTGCTGCTCTTCAGCAAACTGTGTAGTTCTCATAGAACAAGCAGCAATGACTTCCAAGTGACACATAATGACTTCTTGACTTTGAGCAAAACAACAAGAATTGACAATCTGCAAGCTACTGCAAGGGAACAGGAAAAAACAGTTTATTAAAGATGAATTTTAACCTGGCAGCTTCTTTCCTGTCAATACAGAAATGTTCTTTTATTTTAATTGCCTTGAAGACAAAACAATTATTTTTTTCCATCTTTACATCCAAAACAAATTACATTGTGTCCACCAGGCAGCCTTGTGTTGCTGAAGTTTATTAAATGAAATACAGCATTCATTTCATGTTTTGGTTGATCACAGTTAAAATTGTGCTGATTTTCTACCTCAAGCAACCACAGGCTGAAAGGCTGCATGTTCTAGCTAGGAATAATAATAAGGAGAAATTGTTACTCCTGAGCAAATGCGGATCTTTGGGTTGAGAATAAAACCTGGGTTTGGCTTTTGGGTTGCTCAAGGAGTCAGCTGGTTGTGGCATGGGCTGGACACAGGTGAGGTTTTACCTTCTGGTTTAAAGGAAGGTTTGTGTTGGAAGGGGGCAGCTGAGCTGGAGCTCAGTGGATCTGCACCAGCCAGGACGAAACAGAGCTGTCCTCATAGAACCACAGAATTATTTAGCTTGGAAAAGACCTCTGGGATCATCAAGTCCCACCATTAACCCAGCACTGCCAAGTTCACTGCTATCCCACGTTCCCAAGTGCCAAACCTCCGCATCTGTGTGCAGAGCTAGTGGCTCTGCTTTGCCAGGGATGTGTTTTGGCCATGTGGAAAACAACAGATCTAAGCAAAACCCTCCAAAATTTATCCTCCTTTTATCCAAAGCACAGCACCTCTGGAGCATGGGCTGGAAAAGAGGTCTTGCTGTGCTTCCCACTTCTCATCCTATATTTAATTATTTTCCTTGAACTTTATGGATGCTTAGTTGAGTTTGAAATACTTGGGCTGCTATGCGAAGGTTTGCACTAAATTGGCTTAAACTAGTCAAGAAGTTCAGAAGAGGTAGGATGGTGTGGGATGGAGGTGCCAAAGCTTCAGGCTGTCCTTGGTGCCATCACCAGGTCATGTTCTACCATGGGAAGACCCCCCTGTGTTTTAAGGGGGGGTTGGGACCTCAATTTTTCATCACCTTGTCTGTGGTGACTGTGGGTGCCTGATGAAGGCTTTGGGAAGGGTGGCATACTCCTTACTGGAGGAATTCATATCCACCCTGGAAAAATTAGTGTAGTCCTCAAATCGAAGAGGGATGACTGATTTGGACAGCCCAGTTCACTCTCAAGTCATGTCATGGTATAGAAATTGCACAGAACCCCAGGAGCAGACAGGGCAGACTCCTCCTGGAATAATCTTAACTGCTAAAATAATGAAAAAAAAACTTAATATTTTAAATGGTTTAAATTTAAAGCAGGAACTGGCTGGTGGTTTAGTGGTGCACCCAGATTTAGGCTGCTGAGCAGTTCCATCTGCCTGGGGCTGGGCTGTGACCAGATCCTCCTGCATGGCAGCCCAACAAAGCCCTGCAATTCATGGGGTTTAGGCTTCTCCCAAGTAATCACGGAAAAAACCAAAACCCTTTCAAAACATCTGAAATGAAATAACTCTATAATTGCTGCTCTATTCAATTAAAGCAATCACTCAAAACTATTCCAGATGTTTAAGCGAGATCAGCATATTGCTGCTCTGTAGCTTGGAAAACATCCTTTCACTCCACTTGAAACCATGAAAAACATGTGTCAGGGGTGGCAACCATCTCCATGGGGCAGAGACAGCCCACTTCTGCTCTGCTCCACTAACCCTGGCTGTCTAGAAGCACACAGTGGGAAGCAGAGGGAATTTTTACTTGTTTTGCTTTGGTGTTTTTTAATCTACTCTCCTCACCATAAACCCAGAAAGATGAAGGGAGCTGTGGCTCAGAGGGGACAAGCTGCAGTGATGTTTTGGAGCTGCTCAGCTCTCTACCACCAGGCTGTTGGGGTTGGTTTTCCTCCCTGGCTGGCACTTGCTGCCACCACCCGTTCGTCAGCACCACTGTTTGTACCAAACCATTCCTCTTCATCAGGGTAAATTGACTAAAACTGCAATCAGGCCAGAAGGAAAGGCCTAGGTGTTTACAGGCGTGGATCCTCCTCAGTGTCTGGGTCGATGCTGAATTGTTGCTCGTGTAAACCTCGTTCTGGGGAGATGCAGCGCAGTGCCTGCTAGCATCACCCATCCTCATCATCCCCCGCAGCTCCAGCTTTTCCAGACAAAGTCCCCAAACGACATCTGTGCCTTGGGATGGCTTTTGATTTTGCTGTTAATGACTCCCCTCTGTCCAGAAGTCTGCAGGGGTATCCCTGAGCAAAGATCTGTATTAAAGTCTGCTGGGAATGCAACAAGGAACAGGATATCGATGGTGCTAAATGGAAAAAAGAGAGGTCCTGTTGGCGTATTGATGGAAAGCCAGGCAGGGGCACTCATTAAGAGGAAAAGGCTAGATTTTCCCTGGTTTTCCATGGCTCACAGAGTAATTATTGCAGAGGAAAGTTTGCTGATGCCCCCAGCAGCTGGATCAGCATGGATCTGTTCCTGGCACGCAGGACCCAGCTTGCTGCAGGGATTTTTAGGGGGAAAGTCCCTTTCTCCTCGCCCAGGGGAGCTGTGCTTCAGAAATTTGGGATTGAAGCAGGTTCCTGTCAAACCCCAAGGCAGTGCCTGCTGTGGACCCCGGCAACAGTAACACTGGTGTTTATGGAGCAGGAGCACCAGCCCTCAGACCCACTCCATGCTCCGGATGGGGGACTGTGTGTCGAGCATCAGCCCAGAGCAAACGGAGCCCCAAAGCCTCAAAGGGATGCTGGAGGTAGCTCAAGACGATGGCAAAGGCGGCTCCTGGCAGCAAATCGCGCTGCAATCCCAGAAAGAAAGGAACGAGAGAAAGAGAAACGAATGTGCCAGCCTGACCTTCCTGCTTCCCCTTCCCTTTTCGCTTTAATTGTGAGCTCGGTAACGTGAGGCGGGTTTGTCTGGAGGGACACAGGGACCGAATTTCATTCCAGCTCCTCCGGCAGGGAGGGCTGACGTCAGCGGGGCGATGCAGCAGCTCCGACCGGAGGATGCCTTCTGCTGGGGCTGCTCGCCGCCGAAATGTTTTCATTACGAGTGCGATTTGATTTGCAGCTTTATGTGCTTGTTTTTACAGTGTTGATCCCCAGCTGGGCTGCCACTGTAAAAGCTGGCTCTGTCTCCATCATCAGCTCTCCTTAAAGCGATTTAAAAGCCAGGCACAGAGCCGAGAGCGAGGGCTGGTCCCTGCCGATCCCGGCGCCGCTCACGTGGGTTCAGCTTCAGCAATCTGGCCTTGTGCCTTTGCTGGTAATTTTGGGCTTTTCTTATTTTTAATCTTTCCATTTTTACCCATGCTTGAGCAGTTCAAGCGGAGCTGTGGTTAATTTAAACTACAGTTGTCGCTAAATTAAACCGCTGATAATACTTCAAGTTTAAGACCCAACTTTCTCCTTGCATCAACTGAAAAAATGGGATATTTTGTGTGTGTCTTCATCGCAAAATGGAAGTGGAGAGGTTGGACAGCACTTGTTTATGCTATTTCCATCAGTGTTACACTGAGTGCTTTGGCAATGTTAGCACTGCTTTGAGATGGCTAAACACCATTATCTTCTTTTGACAAATAAGCAAAATAAAAGAGGAAATGTTTAATTTGATCAAAGACATGAGGCAAGGGTGCCATGCATCCAGAGGCAGCCCCCAGGAATTCCTAAACTTTATATTCTAGTCCCTAGTACAAGAGTTAAAAGATCATAGATGTGTGATATAATTAGCATGTACATAGAGATCACCCATTTTTGCCTCAATCCAGCCTTCGGGGGGGACACAGTGTGATGGTTTAACTGCTGTCCTTGTTGGGGAGAGACTGGACTGCCTGGATAATCAGGGAAAGGCAGAGGGAAGGATGGGAGTAATGCTTCTTTCTGTCTTGCAGCTGGTGGTTTGCTTTTCCTAAGTAAAGAGCAAATCAATATTTGAGCACTGATCTGTGCCTGTGCAGGTGAGCAATGAGGTTTTGGTAGCTGGGGGCTCATCTTCCTGCCTGGATGAGGTGGGAGAATAAGTGACGCATTCAGAGGTGAAATTAGAGCCTGTCACAGGGAAAGCCAGCAGATCCCTTGATACTGAGTTGTTCTAAACTTTGCCAGGATTAATTACATGCCACCCTCACAAGCAGCTGGTCCAGGGTCCCTTGGGATCCTCTGGAGGACCAGGCTAGTGAGAAACAGCTCCGGGACTGGAAGGAGCAGTGTTTTCCTCCTTCCTAGGGGCTGGAAGCGTTTGGAGGTAGCGCCTACAATTCTTACAGCCTGAATGGGATGGAAGCTGAAATGTTCCTTTTGGAGATGCTAATGCACATCCCTGCAGGCACACCTCCTGCCCTTAGTAAATCCCCCTGCCCGAGTCCAATGTCAGGCATTTTGGTTTTCCACTTGTTTTCTGCCCTTTCTGTGCAGGTTGCAATCATTCCCGTGGTGCAGAATGGTGTTGGAATGGATGCAGGGAATGAAAGATACAAGAGCCTGTGCGTGCCGAGCTGTAAATAATGCAATATGCATGAAGTGCTCCATTTGGGTTTGCAAAAAAGCTATTTAACCAGCAGAAGGAAAAGAAAAAAATAAATAAGAGAACTACAGAGAAAGAGGTATAATCAATTTGCACATTTGCAAAAAGGTCTAGTTTGTCACTGTTGTCTAGAGGTGGGAAGGTAAAAGCCTTAAAATCTGTAACAACACAGGGAAATGGCAAATCAATAGATGGGTGAGCAGAGCAGGATGTGGGGAACCAGGAACATCTTGGGGCTGTTCTGACACGCTCCCTCCAGGAGAGTAGTGAAACCACATGAAATAAGTAAAATTTGTTCCTGTGTCAGTAAAAGGGAAAAATTCACTGCCTTAGAGAAGTGTGTGGTGGTTAATTTATCTGGGTTTCTACAGAAGCAGAAGAGAAACCAAGCTGAAAATGATGAATGCTCCCCTAGACGTGCCTTGTTGAAGTCAATATTGGTTTTGTACCTGCACATGCTCATCTGCAGAAGGACCCTTGGGGCTCTGTGCACTTTCAAACGCTCATTTGTGGTGCTGTCTGATTTCGTATTCCAAGCACAGATATTGATACCTATTCTTTGAGTACAGCCTTCCCCACCCTTCTGCAATCGAGCCACAGTGATGCTGAACACGTGAAACTCCTGAAGGAAGTTTTGGGTGCTCAAATTGTTTCAAGGACTGATGTACTGACCACCGAAGTTCAAGCATTTTAAACACCATGGGCTGGGTGCCCAGGAGTGCGGATTTGTCTCGTGTAGAATCACAGATCCATAGAATGGTTTGGGTTGGACACAATCCTAAAGATCATCTCATTCCAACCCAACCTGTCATGGGCAGGGATGCCTTCCACTAGACCAGATTGCTCAGGGCTCCGTCCAACCTGGCACTGCAAATATGCTGGCACATCCTTCTGCAGCCTTGGTTTTTGGGAGTAGCAGTTCCAGACCCTGAGCTGTCACAAGAGGAAAAGCATTGTCTGATTTTTCTGGAATCTAGTGAGTTGCCCATTTGCAATGCTGGGCGTCGATTCCTTTAGCAATACAACTGTCAGCAGCATCCCTGGGATGGTTGCAGCCTTGGGTTTGTGACTCTCAGCTTTTCCCGGGGTTTGGGTAGTAGGTTATATTTTCAGTAATTACCACTTTGATGAGGTAACACATTTTCTGTATCGAATCTCACTGTTAGAGTGGACAAGGGCTGCTTTTGTATCACTGAAACTGTAGACCTGGGCTATCAGACAGCTTCTTCTAGAATTATACTCCTTTGAAAACTGTCTTTGCTTTAACAACACACAGGAGGAAATCTCTGTAATTACTGGGCTGTGTTTTCTTTTTCTTTCCTCAGTGGATCCATACTTTTACACCGCAGAATGAAAGTCATTATGGTTTGCTGCAGGCCAGACAGGAGAGCTTTTTCAATTTGACATAATTCACAGAAAGGATTATTTATTAATGTGTGAGGCTCTCTAAACAAAATGGATTTTTACTGTTGCGAGAGTCTGGCTGATACATCATTACGACAACTTATTTCATTTCTGGGTAGCATTTTGAATCCACTGACAAAAACACAAATCTTTCAGTAAAGAACTGATTTAACATTTTGGCTTCACCATCCAAACCAGAAAAAAAAAAATTCCCTGTATATCAAATACAGGACCTGAAAATCCACTATTTTTAAACCTCTAGTTTTGTTTTGAAGATTGCTGGTTTTACGGAGATTCCTTTATTTCCCACTAAGAAACTGCTGGGCTTTTCCCTCTCAATGCTGACTCTCACTCACCAGCAGTCTTTCGATCTTTCTGTAATAATTCAGTAGGAGTCTAAACTGGCCTTTTACGCAGTAAGCACATCAAACTTACAAACACCGTTCAGCTCTTGCTGAGTTTCAAATGCATTTATCTTTTGTATGTGCACATGGTCTCATTAATTACTTATCGTGTTCCATCAGCAGTTATACAAATGTAATTGATTATGCCTCGCTGCCCTGCTTCCACTATTTTGGCTATCAGCTAATTAATTCAGGAGAGGTTCTCAAACAACTGCTTTCCTCAGAAGAAGCTGGAAAGACGCATTCTTCAATCCCAAGCCTACTAAAGATTCCAGAAGAAACAGTAGTAGCATATGCAAATTAATGGGAGGTTTTTGCATATGCAAATACGAGCTTTGAGCCGGGGGGGTGGAATTTGGCTGGTTGTAACCTGTGTCTCTAAATTCCTCAGCAGAAGCCTGAGGTAGGTTCAGTGCGCTTCCAAGGGAGTGAATAGCAGCTCCTGCTGATTTTATTATGTTTTGCTGCTTATCCTTCTTGCTCACTAGGACAAAACCCCCTTGCCTTACATGAGTAATTCTGCTGCGTTTCAGCACAACTGATTATATGAGTAATGTGATCACAAGTGGATCAAAGATGATGATTTAGAATAGAGTTCATGTGTTTAGTCATTTATCATCATCAGTCAGGCAAAGGCACTGCAACACCTAAGTGATGTGTAGTGTGAGTAATACCTGGCGCTGTAGCAAGAGGGCTTTTTGACGTTTCCCAGTGAATTACAAACTCACATCGAAGACTAAATCAGATGGTACTAGAGAAGCAGAATTAAATGAAATATTATGTGTTCTTAAAAGGGATAACAGCATAAAAGTTAGTGTTAAAATATTCCTGAGCAACGCTCGTGCACTGCCTGGAGATGTCCTTATGTAGCAAGGGAATCAGTGTGAGCCAACATGATTACCTTAACTTAGAGTAGCTAATTGCATCCTTGCTCTTAGCCTCCCTTAGCGGCAAGACCCCAAAACCCAACCCCTTTCCCTGACACAGCACATTTTGTCTCCCAGCCACAGCCAGCAGTGTCCCCATGCTGTGCTGCCCTGCCTGGCAAACTTAATTCCACTGGTGTGCTCACACACGAGGAAGAGAAGAGCTGCTGAAACATCACTGCTGTAGTTCCTGTTTGTGCCAGAGCTCTCAGCCAAAGGAACTTGACATATTGCTTCTTTCTGTCTTAATTTACTTTGAGCAGAGCTGGTGACCCTGGTTATTAATTGCACATCTCCCGGTCCCTGTTGCTTCCCAGCCGGTTGTTTAATGAGTGGAACACACCTGCTGTTGTCCAGGTGTCTTAGACAAGGCTCTGGAGAATCCAGATGCTTCCCGAGCGCGTTGCTTTGGGGCTGGAGCGGCGTGAGACCTGTGCCTGATGCTTCCTGCCTGTTCCCACCTGAGAGTGAGGGACAGCCAGGAGAGGCAGATGTTTCCTTCACTACCAGACCAGGGTGCTCAAATCCCACCTGGAGCCATCCTGACACTGCTGAGCACCACGGGGCAGTGGCTCATGTAGCACAAGTCAACAGGTCTGTCATTAAGACCCGGCTCAAAAATGCTCAGGCACATGTTTAAAGCTAAGTTTTAATTGTGCTGCTGCAGGAGGAATGTGCCCAGGTGTGCAAGTGATGCATAAAGGTGTGTCTCCACCCTCAGATTTAAAATACTTTATTGGAGAAGACTCAGCCCACACTCAGGGAGCTGAGGATGTGGAGGAGGAATGGACCAAACCGCTAACTGAGGTCATGGTCACCAACAAACCAGAGCCAATGGCTGCTAAGAGGGGCTGCCCTAAGCCCACACATGTGATTTTACAGATGTTTACTAAAGTTTTGACACAGATACACCCATAGACAGTTGTAGCATGGCAACAGAAACCCATTTCCCTGTAGGCAGCAAACCACTTTGATCCTGTAACTCTGTCCTCTCAGAACTAGGATGTGGTGCTTGAAATACATGTGCTGCCAAAGCTCTTCTTCTGTTCACCTGCCAGGTAGATTTAATTTATGGTATCATGACTTTCCATGAATTATTGATACAGTGACTGTGCAGAGGAACAGAAACAATAGAGTCATGTGCTGTGTGGCTCCACCTCGCTGGCTTTGTTTCATAAGTGCTGGGCTTCACTCTGACAGTTTTATTGTGGGAAAAAAATAGTTTTGTCTTAGAGATGTTCCAGCCTGGTGACAGCAAGGGATGGGCTGTGGTGGCAGCATAAATGCTGGCCAGAGCACCCAGTCCCCTGAAGATGACTGCATAGTCTGGAAGCAGGACTGCTATTCAATGAGCCAGGGAAACACATACAAGAGAAAAATTGCAGTTTCCAGTTCTTTCAGTTTTGGCAGTTTCCCGTTGACAACCACAGCTTAGTTACGTCTCATTCCTTGTAAATGAAAAATGTCTTTAGGAATCTCTGTGGATCTGAGTCTGCTTCCATTTACATGTGGGTGGTTTAATGAGTTCAGCAGACTCACCCTGGACTGAGGTGAGACTCTGGCCAGGTTTTCATATCCATAGGAAGTAGCTTAAAAATGCCTGCTGTATTTCTGGGCTCGGGATATTTTGCATCGCAAGATCTACTGTCTCTCACAGACTGACAAGCTCAGACCCAACCATGGCTTTATATATTATAGAGGGCACCAATCTGGGAGTGATTCAGGGTTTTTAATTTTTTTTAATTAATGTGAAAGACACAAATACTGCCCACCTGCTAATGTTGTTTTTGTGTGACATACAGATCCCACTGCTGCACACAGCTGAAGAAGTATTTGTTTTGTTTTTACATTGTTATTTTTAAAATGCCTTAATAATCCAAATAACAACATGTTGCTTGAACGTTATGATGATTTTAATAGCTCAGGCACTCTGAAAGCAAAGTTTTGATTATTTGCGGGCTAAGAAGTCAGTTATAGACTGTCCTGTTATCTTTTTTGTTTAATTGTTTTCATGAAGAGCCCAGGATTGTGTTTATGTTTGTGTAAGTTCTTGCCATCCTATTTCTTTGAATGTTGCATGGCTTCAGAGGAAAACCATTAATTTAGCCATTAGGAGGTTTTCCTGTTCTCATTGAATTTTCTAGAAAATCTCATGTTGCCTTTGAGGGAACATGGAAGAAATCTTATTATATGTGCATGATTTCAGAACTGAGAAAACAGACTGGCTTCAGAAGGAAGTAGTGTCAAATCAGCCTACAAATATATCATTTAAAATAATTTTGGCTGGAATCCTTTCTGATACGATCCCATCTGAGACTCTGAAGTTACACAAAGAATGAATTTTCATCATTTTCATATAATTAAAAAAAAAAATTAGAGAAGGATAAGATGTGTCTTGGCTTGAGAATCATGAATAACTCCCTGAGGAGAATGATTTCTATTTTAAAATGCTTCTCTTTATTGCAGCATGCACAAAGAAGGAGATTCTTTTTGGGGAGACTTAATTTATGAAACCAGTTGGAAAACTGGAGGATTCAAAATAGAAGCTGGTCAGTTATTTGTTCTGCTCTTGGCATGTGGTCAAAAATCCCACCCACTGGAGAGGTTGTACTTATCTAGAGGAGTGGCTGGGGCACCTGGAAATAAAGTTGTTACATCTCCATGCCTTATTTGGGGAATTAAGGATCAAAGGTACCATTAAATCCTCCGAGTTAATTCTGTCTGAGTCTCAGGCCATTCGTTTCCAGGCAATTACTCCTGCAGGGAGCCCAATGACTTGCTTTGGATAAGTTGCATATTTTGGGAGGACATCAAATCTTGACATAAACAGATGGAGAATCCAGCAGGTTTTCTGATGGCTCCTTCATCAGGTCATCAGCACTCCTCTGCTCAAAAATGTGATCCCTCCCTTAAACTGGAATGTTTTGGCTTTAGCATCTCGGCACTAGTTCATGTTGTGCCTCTCTTTGGCAGACGGAGGAATAACTCAGCGCCTGGTAATTTCATTCTGTAGAGGTTCTTAGATTCAAGGATTCACATCACCTCCCACCCTGCTTTTTAATGAAGTGAGTTCTCAGGTGCTGTAATTCCTCCACTGCAAGGGCCTTTCTCCAATCCTTGACAGGCTTTGGCTTTTCTTTCCTTTTTTCCCCCCTTACTTACAATTTTGTTGTCATTTTTGTTGATGTCTGCTGTACTCTAGCAGTCTGTTTTCAAGGGCTGAGGTAGAATTTCCTTCCTACATCTCCCCTTACTGAAGAGCAACTAAACAATCCTTTTTCCCCCTTATTCTTGTTCAGTGGCTTGTCTTATCATAGCTATTGCATCGTGCTGTCTTCTCAGATATGTACTGCACATTTGAGTTCACGTCAAGAGGCCTAAGATTCTTTGTTGGCATTACTTACTACTCATCAGTAACTGTTTTGTTGGAAAACTTTATCACCTTTGATAGATGAAAATGGGTAATCAGATCTTGAACCTCTGCAAGAGCCTCTAATTCTCTTTTCTCATGCAACAGGGATTCCCCATGGAGCAGTACATTTTAAGAACAGATACTCAGTTTAATCTAGGTGACTTTTCTCCCTGGTGTTGTTTTTGGCTTGTTTGAGGGTTTTTGTTTGTTTACAATATGTTGTTCAACTCTGGTAAGTCACATGCCTTAGCAATGTGTACCAATAAAACAAACACATGTAAATATCTTTAGCAATCAGACTTTCAGTCTCATGACAGTTTTTGGGCAGTAAAACAAATGCCTTGGCATGCTACAATGTACTTGCCTATTACTCAGGGACACTGGGAGAATTAATTACTTAATACGCTCGATTAAATCAGGCATGGTTCTTTTGAGACAGAAATCTTCTCTGGGGTCAGCCAGACACGGCTTCCCCGTCCTCTCCAGAGTCGGTGTCGATTCAGAAGCCCTGTGTTAGAGCACTCTCGGCACAGCCTGTGACAGGAGGGCACTAAGTCCATCTGTATAAACTATCATTTAACAGGCCACAAAACCCGGGCTGCGAAGCAATTGTGAGAACAGAGATTTGGCTTTTCAATAGTGCTGCTGGAGCACACCTCGCCGGGGCCGAGGCAGGCAGGCGGCTGGTACCAGGCAGCTCCAAAATACCCGTGTGGAATCAATAAACAGCACCGAGTCGGGGTGACGTAAAGAGGAAGCCAACTCCATTACCGGCCTCCAAGTCGCAGGGAGTTTTGCAGGCGCCGGGGGGAGGACGGAGCCGTGAACGGGGCCCGTGCGCCGGGTGGGGAGCGGGGTCGCGGCGGGGCTGGGGCCGCCCCGTCGGGGCTTCAGCACCGCGGACAGCGCCCGCCCGCCGGCGCGGCCGCACGAGTGAGCGACCCCCGAGCCGGCCCGAGGGTGGCACCGACCCTGACGGTGGCACAGACCCCGA
>VZRN01001146.1:526877-561885 GCA_013397935.1 Dasyornis broadbenti
GAGGGATGGAGGGAGGAGGGGAGGAGGGAGGGAGGGAGGGAGGGAAGGAGGGAGGAGGGCGCTGCAGCTCCTCAATTATTCAGCTCTTCCCCTCCCCGCCTGCCGCATGTGACCGCCGGCAATACCCACGGGCCGTGCCGGCCCCGGGAAACCTCCCTGCACGGGGCTGCCTCCCCCATGGCCACCTCCCCTCCCAGCGACTCCTCTCTGCCTGTCCTAGTGTCCTAAGGGCTGCGGGTGGCCTCCCCCAAACTGTCTTTCTGCTGAAAAAGAACTCTCCTGGCTGCTTCCTCCAGTGCAGGGCTTTCCTCACTCCGGGGACAGAGCTTGGGGAGCTTCGTTTTTGTTTTCTCCTTGAGCTGCACTGTGAGATTCGGGAGCTAATGCTATAATCCCAGAACAGGCAGAATTAGGACTAAAATAATGCCTCATGCATTGCAGCATGCTGTGCTGTCCAGCCCTCTGCACAGCCCGGCTGGGAGGAGTTACGTATCAGGTGCAGGATATATTTAATATTTTATATCTGTATCTACTTTAGAGGATAGCTGGAATTCATGTTCAAGATTATTCCTTTTTGCAGTTTTGTTTCTCAGTTCTCACTGTTTGATTTGCTCTGGAAACACTCCCTGTCTGTGTCTGTATTGTACCATTTTGACATCAAATCCAAACTGGGTTCATCCCCAGTGATGCCTGGCAAGGATCTGATTTCAGCCTGTTACAGCTTCACTCTACAGCCTCTAACAGGACCTATTCCTAATGAGGGCTGTGTCTCGAGTGGAGAGAAACTTTTCATTCTCCAAATGCTGAAATAAATGCCAGCTGATAAAAATTAAAGGTGGGATTCTTCAGTGCAACCAGTTCAGTTCAGAAGTCAATGCTTACCTAACGTGAGCAACCCCAATGGGAGATGCATCAGTGGCAGTGACCTTCTGGGGACATGTAGACAGTGACATTGCACAGATAAACACAGACAGGGTGGGGGTTGGACTAGGTGACCTTTAAAGGTCCCTTCCAACCCAAACTATTCTATGATTCTGTACCCATGCTCCTGTCTTTGGCCAGGATAGCAGACCACATGTCATCTCTGATTCCCTTTCCAGCCTTGATTTATGTGTCGCTTTTTCTGGCTTTCCAGGTGAGTACCAAAATTTTCCCAGTTTTTTCCCAGACTCCTTCCTCTCTCCAGCTTAGCTTTACCTTGGTCTCTTCTCTCCCTCACAGAAGTCTTCTTGCAGTCCCTCTCTTTCCAAACAGGAACAGAAAAGACCTCTCACAGGGTACTGCTCGCCAGAAGAAGCTGTCATCACAGGATGACAGGATGCTCTGTTCCCTTCCTGCCACTCTGGCCAGCACACATCACATCATACAGCACAGAGCAGAAAAAGGCCTTGCTGGAGCCAAAGTGCAGTCAGCTGATTACCTTCCTTACAACCAGCAGTTTTGAAATCCTGTTTTTATTCTTTTCCTTGTTCTTTGATTGCCTGAAAAGAACACTCAGAGCTGCAGCTGCTCTGCTGTCCTTGACTGTGGCCCCCATGCTTCGCATTTGGTCGTTGTTTCTCTTCTCATTCACTGCCTTCCCCCAGCTGCTTTTGCTCAGTCCGTGGACACTGGATACAGCTGTGGATGGCTGATAATCCGGAGCTTCCCTTGGACTACATTTGTGCAAAAGAGAAACCCTTCTCCCTTTGTTATTGCACCTTGTTTTGCAGCACTTTTGAGACCGTGGTGAACTCCAGCTGACAGCACCACCAGCCTTTTTTGCTCACACCCAACGCCTTGCTGCTTGTAGGACGTGTGAGTAAAGGACGTGGGCCAGTGTGTTTCTGAAAGGATTAGCAGTGTGGTCAAGTTTTAGGGAGGCTTATCTGTGTGTGTGGGTTCAGAATCATTTGATTGATGTTTATTAATTGGGGCAGGCATACCAGAGCCTGGGCAGTTTGGTTGGTAGCAGCTTTTGAGTCTTCCTCACAAACACTTGTGGTACGATATCACTGTGCCATGATGCCCCTGCCTTCCATCTTCCCTCTACTTCTCAGAGCTCTTTCTCCAGAAGACCTGGCTGTTTAATATCTTCCCACGCCCTGTTTTAGCCCAGCCTTGATTTCCCTTTTATAAGTTTGCCTGTTTTTTCCTGTGGCACCTGCTGTTAACTATACACTGCAGCCTGCCACCACCTCAGTAATAAATGTCACAAACATTTTGTCAGAGGATCACTTAAGCTCTTCTTGTTAATCTTTACTCCATTCTCATGAGTTTTGTAACTTCCAGTCTTGCAGGAATTGAGACTTGAATTCTTACAGCTACCCCTCTAATGGTTTTCTTCAGGTTGATTAAATGTGGATGAAGAACTGAATGAGGACAAGTTACTCTCTCAACAAGTCCCATCAGTGAGGTCACCCTCAGATTAAGGTGAAATTTTCCATAGTAGCCAAGCACAAGATGATACATTTGCAGTAGAATTTGTTCTGTCCCCAGGCACTGTCTAATTTCTAGACCAAACCAGTTTCTGCCCATTCTGTAGCCATCTGACTGGTCATTTAAATACTTAATCCTGTTTTGAATTTGACCAAGGCTTTAGCCTCAATCACACCTTGCAGCAGGGATGTCCACCAGCTGCTATCTCATTATCTTGGCTCTTTTTCTTACCAGCATCAAATTTGGCCATTCCAATTTCCTGGGACTTTTTTTTTTTTTTTGGTGACTTTAAATACAGACAGAGAAGAAACCAGCAGAGACTGCCGTACAGATTTTCTTTCTTACTTTTATCAAAATGTTTGTTTACCTCTCATAATCCCTCATACTTGTCTCATCCGTTACTAATTAATCATGCCGTTTAAATACCACAGTTCCTGCTTTTCTGGGTTATCTCTCTCTGTATTAGGACAGTCAATATCTCTTGGGCTGCTGACCCCTAGATTCCTCTAGGGCTTCCAGCATCCTCACCTTATGGGCCCTCTTTCCCTCCATGAAATCTCCTCAGAGAGGAAAGGCTCATGTCCAGTTCCATTAGTTTGATGAGTTTTCCTCAGTGCTGTTTCTCAAAATGTTTTGACAGCACCAAAACTGACTAATGGGCTGTTCAAGACAAGTATCTTGGGCTCCTGTTGGATTCACATCGGAGTCCCAATGTGTGTGCTTGGTCACCCCACGACATTTTTGTTGGTTTTACAAAAGTGCTCTGATTTGGGTTATGCTTCCAAAGAAAAAAAACAAATTGAAACTAAGAGGGAGAAGCTGCAGCACCTTTCCCGTGCTGTTTGTGAGTCCCTGTGTGCTGGCTGCCATCTCTCCAGGAGCCCCTGTTAGAAAAGCAGGGCTGAAGGCACAGCCTCCATCACACTCCCATCATTTATGAAGGTGGTTGGAGAGTGTCAGCTGGCTGTTAGGAACGACTGATATTTCACAGAAAAACACTTCTGTCTGCAGGCGCCAGGCTGCACAGGGACATCGTAGCAAGTGGCCACTGTGATGGGAGCTGGTTACCCCTCTACCTGCTTGCTCTGCATGTCCAATGGTTCATGCCCATGGCTTTGACAAGTGTTCTGTCTTTGCTTTGGTCTGTAGCATCACAAGCCATCTCCCAGAACAGCAGTATCTCCCATATGTCCACTGCAAAGTTCTGAGCAGAGACCAGGTGGAGCCCTGCAGAAGCACTGGTATTTATAGAAACATTGCCAGGATGCTTGGCCACTCTTTTTCTTCTTTTTGCATCAGCTGGAACCTCAGTGAGTACCTACAGGGGTCAGAGTGATGGAGGCATTCATGTAGGAGGATAAGAAGAAGGATTAATCTTGCTGTCATCTTCTGCTGATGGCTACTGCCCCAGTGAATCCCAGCACGAGGAAGAACAGTCCTGTAATTGAAGCCTTGATTCGAGATTTATAAAATCTCACTTGAGTGACTGGCTCTGCAACAAAAGTCCTGGGTGAGCTTTGGTGTTCTTTGTGTCCCAGTGATATGAAGTGACATTGGAAGTATTGCCCAGTCTCAGGGAGTGAGTTGGCTGCACAGGCTGTAATTTCTTTGGGTAGGGGATTGTCTCTACATGTTTGATGGGATCCTGACCTCAGTGGGGCAGTTCAGATGGGCAGTGCAATTAGCTGGGCAGGTGAAAGAAAGTGCCTGGAGTGGTGAGCTGTGCCTGCCTCCTCCCTGACCCCATGAGCTCCTACCCTGATGCACAGGGACTGCAGCCCAGACACTGCTGGGCAGGGGATGAGCCCAGCACTCACAGGGCACCCTCTTCATTATTTAAATTACTTGTCCATAGTGGAACGGGCCATGGGTTTAATTTATGCTTAGGGAAATGGAAAGGATTGTTCTGGGGTTATTCTGCATTGCTAAGAGGAAACCTGGACAGGTTGAAAGGAAACATCCATATGGGTGTTTCTCATAAAACTGTGTCAGGTGCTTTCCTCTGCATAGGAGGGAAACCTCAGTGGTGCATGAGCATAAACAGAAACTGGGGTAAAATCCCAGCACAGCAAACCCCACAAGTGCTTTGCCATTTGATGTTATCCAGCTAAAATTCCTCCCAGCCTGTTTCTTTCTTGCTCTGTATCATCCATGCCAGGTTGAGCAGAGAAGATAGGTAATGCATCCATCAGACACATTCGCTGTTCAGAGACACATGGGGTGATGGAGCATTAAATAAATCCCTTTCAAATCCCTATGCAAACATAGAGTTCCAGCCTAGCTCCAGCAAGAGCTGTGGCCTCTCCCCTGGGTGGAGGCTGTCACTAGTGCGTGCAAAAGAAGTGATGCTCTTTGGTTGTGCCATCAGCATCCCCAACAGGGAACACTGAGACAGCAGCCTTAGCCTTGGCCACGGACACACAAAGAAAAGTGTGATGAGGCAGGGGACTGCGTGGGGTGGGGACACCTGTGGGGACATCCACCTTGGGGAGTTGCAGGCCCCAGTGGGGCTCCCCTTCCTGCACAGGGACAGGGGCTGCAGTCATGCGCCAGGGGGAGGCTGGGATAAAGCAGCTGCCAGCAAGAGGGGATTAAATGACTCCATGTTAGGAGGCTGCTGCCTTATTTAAAGGATCACACACTATTTTTTTTTCTTATTCAGAGAAGTCTGCTTTTAACAACCAAACCAGACTGAAGTCTTATTTTTGTTGCCTTCTCAGCTTCTTTGTCTCATGGTGTAAAATGAATGTTTTGGGCCACTGTGTAGCTGCTAAGTGGAAACTGTCTATCCCGGTCTCATCATGAATGCTGTGATAATTATGGATTAATCAAGTGACATTTGATCAGTTCCCACTGTCCTGCAGGTGCGTTTAGCTTATCTGGATTTTGATTAAAGTCACAGGGTGAAGCTGGTGGCAGGATTTGATCATAGTTGCCTGTTCTGAGAGTAACAGATAAAAGAACAGCACAAAGATGGTACCAGTGCAGGGACATTTAGTGGATGTGTTGGGAGATCACACACAGGATTTGACTCTGGATATAAAGTTGTCACAGGGCAACATCTCTCTTCTAGCCATGCGTGTGACACCCCTTGGGTGTTCCCCAGAAATGTAGCACCTCCTCGATGTCTTTAAGCCCCCCAAAATCTACCAGCCATGCTGGGTTTGGTGGGATGTGCCATATGGAGCCTGTATTGGCCAACACTGACTCGTCTGGTGGATCAGTGCTCAGTCCAGAGCAGTGGGTCCTGGTGTTTGCCACCTGTCATGTGCTCTGTAAAGAGGTGCCTCTGAAGCTGAGAGGATTGCTTGGCTTAGCTGGTTGCTCATCTCAGTAAAGCCGTGGTTCTAGCAGGAGCCATGCCTGGCTACTTTTAGGCAGAAACTCACTCTTATCAGAAAAGAGCTAGGAGATAACTTTTTTTAACTTGCTATAGGAGCAGGTGCTGTAAATGGTTTTGTTAATAGTAGAATGCTTTGAGGACACATAGCCTGGTTCACCTGCAATGAATAGCAGGCAGGAAATTAGTGTTGCCACAGGGCTCATTCATAGAATCACAGAACAGTTTGGGTTGGAAGAGACCTTAAACACCATCTCATTCCAACCCCCTGCCATGGGCAGGAACACCTTGCACAGACCAGGTTGCTCCAAGCCCCATCCAACTTGGCCTTGAACAATTCAAGGGAGTTCTGGGCAGCTGCTGAGGGCTGACTTGCTCTGCTGTGGTGCTGTGGTGCTGACTTGCTCTGCTGTGGTGCTGTGGTGCCGACTTGCTCAGACTGTGTTTGATCTCCATGGTTTTCCCCTGCTGCCTCTCATGGCCCCTGCCTTGGACCCATTTCAGTTCCCCATCACCTGTACCTTGTTTTACTTGGCTGGGAGAGCCAGGCTCTGTGTGGGCAGTGCTGCATCAAGGGCTGGGGAGCATCCATGAGCTGCTTGTCCCCAGCATGACACACTGTGGTGACAGGTCCATCTTAGTCTCTGCTGGGCTGTGCACACACAGGAGAAATTGTTTTTTATCCTCAGTAAAAGCAGTGTTAGCCACAGAATTTGTTTTGAGCTCATACACAAAAGGTTGCTCACCACTGCTGGGAATGCCAGGTTAAATCAGTGGTCTGCAGATTATTTTAGCATTTACTCACCAAATTTGACCCAGAGACTGAACTATTTCTTCTTGGATAAAAAATAAAACAAAATGTTTTTTCTGGGGGAGGAAAAAAGAAAGACATGTGCGTGCTTCCTGGGTGCTGTAGCTGGCTCTGTGATTTATCTGTCTTGCTAATAATAATGGACAGGGTTTTGCCCATCCCAGGGTTTGATGAGAGGCTGCTGCTTGCGTGAGTGCATTTGCTTTGCATGCAAATAAGAGGGTTTATTGTCTGCTGTTTGTTTTTCACAAAAGTGCAGCTTTTTGCGTGTCCAGAATAACCGCTGCTGTCCCAGGAGGAGGCCTTGCAGGAATGGGAAGGTTTCTAAACATCCCAGGGTTTGCAGCTCAGTAGCATCACCTGTTCAGCAGGAGAGCACTGCACATCTGCTCTGGAACCGACAGCACTGCAGAACAGAAGAGAACAATATTGATCTGATAGTTTGTTGTCATTGACATTTCCATTGATCTACTCTTCCCCCATGACTTCTTACTGCTAAAGTCAAAAGCCAGTGCTGGGAAGGTTCAGCACTGAAGGCAAAAACCTTATCCAGATGTGCACCATAGCGCAGTTTTCCTTGGGCTGAACACAGCTTCTCAGTTGAAGCTCAGCCAAGATATTTCATCTGGGTCATTCCAGGTCTGTTCAACCTGATTTTGCATGTCAGCTGAAGGACAAGGAGCCAAAGCCTACACCTCTGAAGTCACCGTGGATTTAATATCGTAATGCAGCCTTGGCCGAGTACTGCCTGAAAGAACAGAGCGGCATGGATTGAATTACCTGCAGCATATTAGTTGAAATCTCCTATTCAAGACCCGCTGGGGCTGTTGCAGCTCAGCTTTCCGGGGAGGCTGATAAGATCACAGCCTGGGGTAGCATAGTTTTAGGTTTTCATTTGGCATTCATTATATCATTATCTGCGATCAGGGTCCCGGCTCGCTTACGAGCTGCTAATGGGATCTCAGCCGTGTGGCTGCCTGGTCACTGCTTTGGTGCAATGACTTGCCATGTGTCAGGTCCCTTGCACAGATCCCCTGACCTGGACAACCATCCTTTATTGACCTTTTGTTGATACATGGGGAGCTGCTGTCCATACCCCAAAGAAGCTTTAAAACTTACGCAAAAGAAGGAAAACACACCAGGTGGCTTCTTCAGAAAACAAAGATTGGACTTTCAATAGTTTGTGTATCCTCTACTAACTTAAAATAGTTCCCTTCTGCTTGTTGAGGCAAATAAGACAAGACATTAATATGCACATCCCAGCAGTAAATAGGTTTCAAGCAAGCTTCTGCAGGACTAGGGGAGGGTATAAGGACAGCCTGTTTTTGGTCATTGATGTGCCAGCTAGCATGCAAAAGATTCACAGTGCAGGGAAAGGACTGGAAAATTGAGGAAAAAGTAAGTTTTTCACAGACAAAGCCCTGTCAATCCAGAATGCAAAGCAAATACTGGCTTTGTGTCTGGTTGCGTGAGATCTGATGCTAAAAGTACATGTTTTGATGAATTGGTTCTGGAGTGGGCCAGGTATAGACACGATGTAGCTCTTGAAATCAGGAGGAATGTACATAAATATAATGCTGCTTGCATTGACCTGTTCTGCTTTTTGTGCTCTTTTTTTTTTTTTCTAATTTATTGTTATTTTCCTGGCCCTTGACGTTGCGCATTTATAAAGACAGGCTTTTAGAAATTACATCTCATGGAAAAATCCACTGGGCTTTTCCACAGAGGAGTTAATGGCTTTTATGAAAAGATTTACCTAATGTGAGGTGATGTTTTCAGTCTCATTAAGCCAGCTCTGAGCAGAGCTGGAAATGAGCTGAAGCAGGAGTTGGTGCCATCTCTTCTGTGCAGGACACAAGGGGAAATTAAGGGGTTTGCTTTGTTTCATGCTTTTGGGTACAGTAAAGTAGATTTCAATAAAAGACCAGGAGGAGTGAATGAACAATTTCTTAATGTATCCAGTCAGCAAGAGAGAAACAACCACATCAATTAGACAAACCAGATTAATGGTCAGGGTGTGGTCTCGCTGCAAACATGAAGCATTGACAGCTGGGCTTCTTCTAAAACACACCCTGATAAACCCAGGCAATGGCTGATCTATATTTACCTTCTTGATTTATGAGAACAGAGACCAGCAGGGACTCTGAAGCATATGATTCAGTCATGTTTCTCCTGGCTTATACAACTCCTGGTTAGGAAAGGCTGCCTGTTGCAGTCAGTGGAGGGGGCGAGGGAAAGCCCCCTCCTTCCACCCCCTCTCCAGCTCCTCGAAGGGGCTGTGAATCTTCAGTGGTCCTCACCACCCGGGGCTGGAGATGGCATTTACATCCTGGATCCACAGTTGTCTCGTGTGGTGTTGTGTTTGAGTTGCTCTGTGACAAACACAGTATTTGAGCTGCATTTTGATGACCTGCATTGAGCCACGAGCCAGGGCTGCGGGCTCACTGCCGTGCCGCAGGGCAAGGGGATGTGCCACAGCTCCATGGCCTCCCTGGGGACAACAGGGATCCCAGGGGCTCCAGCCAGGCTAGGGGCTTGGCAGGGTGGGCAAAGCTAACAAGAAGCACCTGTTAGCCAAACAAGAACATGGGAAAGCCAACAAACAAGGCTAAGCAGCAGAGGAATCATGGAGCACTACAAAGGGAAGGAGGAGAAGCCCTCTGTGCGGAGTTTGTCATTGTCATCTTTCACATTCACAGCACCACAACTAATTAAAAAATGCTAATGCTTCAGTGTTTTCCCACTAGCCTAATTTAAAAATGGTTTCAATCCCCATTTCTTATTGCCATTCCATTTGCGCTGGCGCTGGGCTGATGTGCGCAGCACTGATGACTGGGAATGGCTTCTGGGTCTTTCCCACTGGGAAGGATCAAGCTGAGGGACCAGGGTCAGAGCTGCTCTGTGCTTCTTGGGAATGGTAACCAGTGGCTGCTGACCCAGAAGCTGCTCCTGTGTGATGGCATGGGTCATCCCAGGGGACAGTGGGGACCTGCCTGCACAGGAGCAGCCCCAGAGCAGGAGGAGCAGGACCACTGACGACAGAGGAAGGGATTAAGTCCAGGATCTATGCTTTAAGGAGAAATTACACGTTGTCTTCTGTTAGCAGCTTTATTGTGCTGATACAGAATTATTTCTAGCTTGAGATCTGAATGGAGTGGAGGCTCGGCTGCTGATTTTAGCATTACGGAATTTCCTGAGGTGTTTTTATTGCACAAACAGGAGTAAGAAAAGTTGTGCATAATGAAATTTTGCTGGAAGACAGCACATACTGTAGTGTGAAAGAGTTATTTAACCACCACCACCCCACAATAAAGTATGTATAAACAGGCTTCACTCAGCTTGAATTCCCACTTTCCCATTCACCAGGGAGCATGAGCTGCCTGCTGCCCTGTGCCACACACAGTGCCTGACACCACCAGTTCCTTAAATATATTACAGTTGGACACGCCTGAGGGCAATTTATATACTCTTGTGCCCACACCAAATCACAAAGTCAATTTATCCTGGGGTTTCTATGGAGTTTCTGGTGTTCAAGCATACAGATGGGGACTCAGAAAGACGTGGTTTGCTGGGTGTTCCTTTCTTTCCAATGCCCAGTCTGGAAATAGCTGTCTAGGAGTGAAATTCCCCTTTTCCTGATAGGCATTTATCTGGAGGTGTGCTGTACTTCAAGACAGTTGCTCTGGAGCATCACTGGCCACTGCTGGGTGACTTATCCCTTCTCCCTCTTCACCAGAGCTGGCCTTTGGAAATGTGGATACTGAGCAAGGAACATTGGCTTTGACAATATGTGTGTTTTCCTTTCTATTTTTCTAAGCGAGAAACCCCAGTGATTTGTTGACACAGAACAAGTAACAGTTCATTTGCAACTCCCCAAATGAAGCTAAATTATTCTGAATAAATTAAACATTAAAACAGCATCTGAGCAAACCCAGTCTCCTGATGGAGTTTAGTCCTACTTGGAAATGCAGATGTTCAGCCTAATGGGCTCCTCAAAGAGAACCAATGTCAGCCCCTACCCACCCTCACAATTTCTTTTCTGTAAGACTTAGCCAGATCTATCCTCCTTTTTTTTTTTTTTCATCCCTGGCTTTTCCATGAATTACAAGATATTATTTCCTGCTGGCAGTTGGATTGTCTGGGTATTTCCCAGTCAGAGCATGCTCACAAGTGGAATACCACCAGTCGGCCTCATCACAGAGCAGCACAGCAGCTCGGCTCTGGGTTGATGAAAACAGGCGAGCACTTAAATTGAAGAGTCATTTGACATTGTGCAGTTAAAGGGAATGTTCTTCCTTATGATAATTAATGATTCTTGAAGGCAGGGGGGAGCAGGGAATGGGCAGCCCGGGGTGCTGCTGGCCAGGGAGAGGAGCAGGCAGGGGACCATACCACCGGCTCCTCTCTGCAGGAAAAACAGTGGCTAATCTGTGGGAAGGAAAGAAATGCTACCCAACACTGAAGCAGAAATCTAGAGCCATCTTAGCGACCTCTAAGGAAATTTGTGATTTTGCTTCTGGTAGGAAGGATCATCGGGTAATACACGGCTGCCAGCGGGTGCCAAGTGGCCAAATCTGGCAGTGGAGACGTGCTTAAATCAGAGCTGGATTTGCCTGCTTGTTCTGCTTTATTGGTGCCCTTTCTCGACTTTTCCCCCTGTTGAGGTTGTAATTTCTGACAAAATGGAACTGCAGAGCTCTGCATTTTAATCCCATGTAATTACAGCCCTCGGGAACTCGGTCATGGCCTGCATCAGCCATCATCCCTGTCCCCCCTGCCCGGGCAGAAGCAGATTGAAGAGCTGTCACAGAAGGCGGCTGGAAGAGGGGTCTTGTTCTCCTCAGAGGCCTTCCTTGTCCCCCCTGCTGTCATTTCCAGAGCTCTGACTCGAGGTTCGCTGCCACAGGGACAACCTCCTCCCCAGCACTCCCTCTCGGAGCAGGGAGGGACACAAGAGCCACCCCACCGGCACCTTCACAGCAGCTGTGCCTCAGCCTGGCGATCGGGGCCCTTTGTTTGCTCGGAGCAGGGTGAGTCACAGAGGCAGAGCTCAGCTGGCAGCAAGCAGCTGATGGCCTCACGAGTCTGCTCAGCTGCGCTGACTCACGCTGGTGGAGGGTCCTACCCACAGCCATCCCACCCACCCAGCTCCCGCTTGTGCTGGGGAAACAGCCTTGGTGTGGGGCTGCTGGTCTGAGAGGTGCAACTAGCAAGTCAATTGTGATGGAGATAAATGGGGGGAAAGACCAAAACAAACCCAAAGTCTTCCTGTTCCATCTAAAGATCTGGGAAAACCAGTTTTCTGTTAATAGTTCTCACTGTATCCCAGTAGGCTGTCTGGTGTCCTCGTTGTCCAGCAGTGTGGTAAGTGTGGGCCTGGGAGGGCTTGCAGCAAGTTTCTTCCTTTGTTCTTCAGTTCAAAATACCTTGCATTAGAGGAAGAAAATGCTAGCTATAAAACTTTCTTTCTTTCTTTACAAGGATGAGGATGGCAGCTAGAACATGGAGAAAACCAACTAAAAAATATTTCCAGCAGGTGTTTTGAGGAAGATTCCTACTTTTATTTATTTTATCCATGTGTCACTGCTGCTTTCCAATTCCTTCGATGTATTTAGTCCACACACTTCTCAATTTTCCTTGCTCTTTCAGCTGGGTTCTGAATTCTCCTTCCCATCCTCTAAATCACGTCAGTTTGCTGCATCCCACGGATGATGCAGCTCAGAGTCAATAATCCTCTCCTGGAGAAATTGCTTCTGACAGGCTGGAGACCCGATTGAACTAAAGACACCTACAGAGTGGTGTGTTTTCCTCTGGGCTCTGGCACCTTCCTGTATGTGACTCAGACGACAGCTCTCAGATGAGCTGTCCAAGAACTTCCACCAATTAAAATTTGGGGGTTTTTTTGTACTGATATAGAAGCAGATTTTCCACTGGTTTTGTGTGAGGTTGGTTGTCAAATGTGCTGTTTGGTGCTGATGGGAAACAGTCTCAGTCCTGTTCCCCTCCTGAACTGAAAACCAAGAGATTCTTACGTGAAGGAAGTGCAAGGGCAGAGTAGAACCATTGAAGTACAGCAGTATGGATACAACAGGTTGCCTTCATTGCGTAGCTTGGGATACAAAATACCTTCATCTATATCCGCCACTGGTGGTAACTCTTGTCACCCATCTACCCAAAGAACCTTATGGAAAAACTGTGTTATTTATAGAACAGACTGCAAAAGGGCACCTCTTTAAACCAAAACAAGTGAATATGTCATCGTGATAAACATTCCTGTTTGGTTGTATGGACAGTAGATGTGCACCAATCCAAACTTTTCCATAATAACAATACTAAAGATGGAAAAGAATGTTTTAAAAAATAAAAATATTAGCCACCACTCAGGTTTTGATTGAAGACTTTTGTGGTAGCCACAAAAGACCTTGTAAAAGAATGTTGCAAGTGTGTTGGGTTTTTGAGCAAGGATGAAAGTTTGAAATACATGGCAGAGAGTGAATAAAAACAAACCAAGCGTGGCCTTGCTGTCAAGTGTCCAGGGCATGCAGGAGAGAACCTGTGGCAAATGCAGCACTTTGCTGGCAGAGTGATCTTGTTGGGTCTGGAAATTCTTGTCCAAAGCTCAGAAAAATCAAGCAGCTCCTGTTGAGTTCCTTGACCTTGGGATTAGGCAGGATGTAAAATAAGGAGGACATGGACAGCGATAACTTGTTTTGCAAAAGTAACGCAAATTACACTAAAATACGCGATTTAAAATATTAGTTCTGGCAGAGAGATTGCTGGAGTTTCAGTCAAGGGGAGCAAATATTCAATAAATTAAAAAGTCAGGAGCTGGCTCCATAACAATTGCTTTGTAAGCAAATGTTGGCTTTTGTGGTCGGTGTGAAATGTGCAGGGGAAGGGATCCAGCTCAGCGGCTTTCTCGGGGGTAGATATTGCCATCATCAAATCCATCTGAAGGAATGGTTCAAGTGTGCACTTTTGCTGGCACTCAGGAACCTGACAAAGGTTTACCAACTCTTTTTATCATTTTCTTGATAGATGGAGATCTTACCAGAATAGAGCTGTGGTCCATTTGTAAATGTAGGAAGAAAACTGATCAGAGCCCTCTCTATGCCAGGCCACCAGCATCATGAACAAGGGTTAACTTGTATTTTAAAATTAAAAGTCATGTCTAGTCCAAGAAGTGCATTTTGTTTTTTTAGAAGCCCTTTTTTTTTTTTTTTTTTTACAAATGCTGGAAATACACATTCATTTGATGTTTTCAAGACAAAGTCTAGAGCATATAGCAATATTTCTTTTGTTATTTATCTGGTAAATCTGCAGTGCTATTATTCACTCTGGCTTTGTCTCCACAGAAAAAAGGAGACTACAGACTACAAGGAGGAGTTGGCAAAGAGAAGTCAGTTTTTGGCAGTGCAAATAATCCTTAATAGCAAGGGGAAATTTATAAAATTAAAAAAATAAAAGATGGCTAGACAGTGGTAATTTCTTCTGTGTGAAAGGGTGGTGTTGTTTTGGTTTTCATTCTCCTCCCAGCTTCAACATTTCCAGAATATTGAGCAGTTTCTTTTATTTTCTTAAAACTAATGCTATCCCTGATCTCCCACATGAGCACCCAGTGGATAAGCTAAAAGGAGGAGAGGTCTGAACAGTGAGGGTGAGATATACCCTAAAAATGTACAAAATACCTTTTGGGTATGCAAAATCATGACCTAGATCTGGATGCATGTTTTCCACTGCCTCATGGGAGGCTGATCCGTGAAAGTCATGTGGTCCAGATGGATTAAACTTCAGCCAAACAGTGGGCAGAAATGAAGAAAAGAGAAGCGGTAAATACAGACTGGAATGAAAAAAAAAAAGCCTCTGGGTTAGTTTATTTAATTATCATATTGCTTAATGAATCTGATAAAGTGGCCTTTTGACATCTGTGCTTGCTTTTCCCCAAACTGAACGTACCTGCTCCCTGTCTGCAGCTGCCAGGGCGTCCCAGGCTTTCTTCAGTAGCCAAAGCAATCACTGCTTTCATTCCATCAAGTATCAGCCAGGAACAAGTGGACAGCACAACAGTGCTGAGGTCTGAACCTGACCCCAGACCTTCAGGTCTGTGCCACTGTCTTCATAATGACCCACCTTTGTGAGGAACTGTTTACCCAGGGGCATTTGGAGATGAACTCAGGAATGCTTGTGAAGGGATACTGATGTACTGAGACCCTCTGGTCCTTAAAAGAGCTACAAGAAAAGCAAAATAGACATTAAAGGTTTTACTTCTGTTTTCAAATTATTGAAATGACTTTGGAGTGGGAGGCATTGGTCTTACATTGCTGAAGAACATTGAATTTGATTAGGCCCTGCTCTGCTTTTTTCTCTTTTTTTTTGGCTCTACTTCTCTTGCAGAAACATTTTATTTGCAGTGTGTAATAGCAGAGCACTGGGATGTACTCTGTCCCCATTTTCAGATTTTGTGTTATGGAGAAAAAGTTCTTTGCTTTTTTTTGCCTGGATATTTAGCATTCACCTTCCTCTGTGATTTTCACCACCTGAACATTTCTCATTTCTGTGCTTTTCAGCTGAACATTTCTTATTTTACACTGGCAGATAGTGATAGAACAAGGGGGAATGGTTTTAAACTAAAAAAGGAGAGATTTAGATTAGATGTCAGGAAGAAATTCTTTATTCACAGGGTGGTGAGGCCCCGGCACAGGGTGCCCAGAGAAGCTGTGGCTGTCACTGGATCCCTGGAAGCATCCAAGGCCAGGCTGGACAGGGCTTGGAGCACCCTGGGATAGTGGAAGGTGTCCCTGCCCATGGCAGGGGTAGAATGAGATGAGATTTAATGTGCTTTTCAACATAAACAATTCCTGTATTAAAAGGAGATCTCTGGCCTCACCTCACAGACAGAAGAGCAGTCCCTGGCACTGAGGGGACTCCACCTTGCTCAGACAGTGACTCAGGTGCCCATGAGGTGAGGAGCCCCTGGGTTGTGCTGACCTGGCCATGGGAGGACTGGGGAGACACTGGCAGCTCCAGTCTGAGTGCACAGCCTGCTGTGAATCCCCGTGGGGATTTACCCTGTTCCTCCCCAAAAGGCCAAGGCAAGTGGGGATTGAGACAAAGCCAGCTGGGTGAGAGTCTGTTCTGTTTAACTGTGGGAAGATGTGAAGGGTGAGCTCCTCCATCACTGCTCTCAAGAGCAAAATCTAATGATACAGAATTTCTTCAGGAGATATTGCTAAGCTGAGAACCCATCACTCACCCGCAGTCTCTCCCTGCAGTTATTTTTCTTCCAATGAGTGCACAAAAAAAAAAAAAAAAAAAAAAAAAGAAAAAGAAAAATTTCTGTCTTGTCTAATGCAATTGCTTTACTTCCCATCCCTGTTCAGTCCTGTGCTCAATGAATCCCTCAGGCTGTCAGAGCTGTGCTCAGAGTCCCCTCCTGCAGGTAAAGGGGTCCTGCAGGGTAGCACTGGAGATGGAGTCTCATATATAGCCACAGGTTTGGAACAGGAGGGCTGAGCAATGTTTTTCCAGGATGACTTTGAGCAAAAAGACTCTGTGCTTGTCATAGTGTTCATAGGAGTAACTGTAAAAGCAGAAGGACTATAGGGCAGTGGAAACCAAGAGATATTTATGGAGTGGCTGGAAGCCAGGTTGGGATTTGAAGATGGGTCACTATCAATGATATCTGAGGGCTGGAAAGTTACACAGGGCTGGCAGATGGCAGAAGGCATTTTACAAAACACTTTGCTGTCCTAATCACTCTCTTTGCAGTCCATTGGGCTCTTGTTAGAGACACTTCTGGGGCATGGACTTAACATTCTGAAATAATAATACAAATTTAGTGATAGTAATAGCGTTGTCAGAAGTAGCCAATACTTTCCTTTTGAGCTGTTAGGATGGAATATTTGACTGCCTCGCTCTTTTCCCCAATAGTTTCGGTTTTTCCTGATAATTGGTGCAATAATTTATTTTCTTGGTTTTTCTCTTTTCAATTTAATTGTAGAAGACCTGACTGAGTCAGTGGGGAATATCCCATGCCTTGAAAACAAGGCCAGCCCTGGCCAGAGCTCTGCTGATGCCTGGAAGGAGCAGCCTCCACCAGCCCCTGGCCCACTTGGTGCACACACAAAGCTGTGGTACACTGCTTGTAGCAGCACCATGCTGTGCTGGGACTGTTCTGGAGGTTGGTAATATAACTCTGAGTTTCTGTGAGAGGAATGAAGAACTCTAAAGCACTTCAAATAAGTAAAGGAGGAGAGAGTGAACCTTTTCCTCATTACTAACAACCTTGGCATGGGGTCAGGAGTTATTACTCATGGTTCACCCAGCCCACTCCTCCATAATGTCTTTTTATTTTCCCCTTTAAGTTTGAAAAGAGCTGAGTGTAGATGAGATTCTCGTTTTAATGCTGAAGTTGCAGCACACGCTGTGTGATCCTGTGGTGGTGTTTGGGGGCGAGGGATTGAACTGCTTCTCTCCATGCCCCAACCGGGGAGCTGTCTTTGCTGCTGAGAGCGTGGGGAAACAGCATATCAGCTTTGGTAAATAGGGATATTGGGTCCCTAGTTATCCCAGACTACCCTGGATGTTTCCCTGTCTCCATCTTTTGTGCTGTTGGCCTCCTTTTGCATTTTCCTTTGTCAGCCTCCCCGGTCCCTGTGGGATGTGCAGAGCTATGCCACGCACAGGGCACATCCCACAGGCTGTGTGGGAGGGCAGTGAACACATGTGAAGCCATGGATGAGCATTTAGTGCATCAGCACACAATTTCCAACTCCTCTACTGAGGCTGCTGCAGCCCTGTTTCCAGGTTAAATATCTTTGGGAACTGGGAAACAGCTTAGCATCCAAGAAAAATGCAATTGACTGTACAATAGCCTGGAAATTTTTCTTTGATCAAGTAGCACTTTCATATCATCCCAAACAGTATAGAAACACAAACTAGGTTACAGGATGGCTCTTTTTTCCCATTGTTCCATTTAATTTGATAGCCGTTCCTTGGGTATGCAAGTGCTTCCTGCCTCTCTCCCCGAATGTGAAACACAGATGGTGCAGTACTGCCTGTATTACACAGACAATAAAAGTGATTTAATGGGGGGGTTTTTTGGTGCATTTCAAGCAATAGAGAAGAAAAACCATCCTCAGAGTTTTCTGAGACATTCTTTAGCTTATGGCTTGGCCTGAGGAAGGGAAGGACTGGGCAGAGCGGATGAGCACCAGAGGAATGGTGCTAAATGGATGTTCCAGTGCAACACACAGCTCAGGTTCCACGTTCCGTGCTCCCCTTGGCTTTGTTGTGGGACCTCTGGAAGAAGCAGACACTGGAGCAAGGAGCAAAAACTTTGAAATAATTGATTTTAAAAAGAAGTGCTCCCTTGAAGAGGACAGCAGTGCCCTTGAGGGAGGGTGAGTCCTGAGCCACCAGCATGAGGCTGGTGGTGAGCCCAGAGCCCCCCCGACTCTGGCTTTGGCTGTCCTTCCCATCCCTTCAGAACAGGTTCTCCCTGCTCAGGCTCCAATATAAATTTCCACTGCAGGATAAGCAACACAAAGCCATATTAAGGAAATTGAATGTGGCATTAGTCATTCCCTAGGCAAGAGCCATGCCTGAGGAGGAGGAGAAGAGCAGAGAAAGGCATCACACGACAGTTTCTGTGCTGTGCCAAGGCAGCCAAAGCCCAGACCTCCCTCGCTGCTGCTCAGGGGCAGCAATGTGTTCAATACCAAGCATATTTCACAACATTGGTCTGTCAATAGTGTCAATTCATCCTGTCCTCTTAATGCTTCCTCTCACTCACTCTTATCCATGAGGGATTAAGTGAAGAAATACAGTAATGCGGTGGATTGTACAAGGATTACCCAGGTTTTCGTATCAATTGTATCAGGAAGGCATTATAACTGGAAAACTGCAAGTTCAAGCTTCCAAGATTAACCCAAAGAACATCATGTTTTGCTAAACTCAGGAGCCTTGGCTTGCTTTTTACATTTGGATTCACTGATAGTTTCCCTGATAAAGGACTGTGCAAAGCCAGCAACAAGTGTTGGCCCAAGATGGAGTTTGAGGCTGCATTTGTGCTCATGTCCAAGGAGTCTAGGGTCTCATTTCCTGGTGTAGGAGGTCAGTCCTTGGAGTTCACTTGTCGGAGATGTCCGTGGCACATCCCAGGCATGGTGCGGATGGGATGGGATTATGGTGCCTTAGGATGGGTCAATGCTCCCCACAGGCAATTTTCACATAATTTTTTATTCTGCAGTTTGGGAGGATTAAGCATTATGGACATGGATCATCCTGTGCCAGCTGGCCAATATCTGAGAGAATGCTCCCAAGCCTATTTAATTTATTAGCAGAGAGGTAGCCTGATGGAATTGATGGTTTTATTTCTGGGACTGAATCTTCTTTCAAGATTTGGTCATTTGGAGGAGATGAATCTTTGCCTCACTAAAGACTTCTGGATTTGACCCAAAGCAAATTAGTTCAGATGAGTCAAAAAGCCAAGCAAAAAAAAAAAGTTCAGAGGGCCCCATACAAACCATAAGTTTTGTATGAAGAGGTATGAAGGAAACCTCTTTATTGTCTTGTTCTTTTGGTGTTCCAGGGAATGCTTTAGGCAAATACCGTGGGAATAAAGGAAATATTTTTGTCAACAGAAAATCCTCAGATAGTCTCAAAAGGGCAATTCTGCTAATAAATTTGTTGAGGATATGTTCTGCCTTGTGCAGAAACTGCTGAGCATTGTGTACAGTGCTTAAACTTGATTACTTCATGTCGTGCAACTTTAATCACTTCTGGGTGTTAACATATGCGAATTAGGGAAAGGATTAAAATTATTCTTGGGAGTGAAATGTGTTCTTTTTGATTAAGCATAAAATTGGTTGTCTCTTGGGGAAGGCCCAGTTGAACTGTTGTTTACAGGGATTTCTTTCAGAATTGGGGCATTGATGGCTTCAGTTCAAATTTAATTTAAAAAAAGAAAAGGAACATATTTTTCATATGTTCAGGACCACTGTGTAATGTTTTGTTTGCTGACAGTGGTGTTGCTTGCTGCAAGATAACACCGAGTTATCCCAGGGTTTCTTTTCCACAGTTGCTCAGCATGTAATGGATGACTCTTTCTAGGTAGGGAATGGTTTCCCTTATCAGGGAAGATGAGAAACTGTATGATTTTAAAAATTTGAATTTAAACAAGGCAGCTGTTGTCCAGGCACTCTGGAAGAAAGCAAACAAACCGTGGGCATGAGACGCAGGATCACAGGAATAGACTGGCTGTGCCCAAGGGAAATGCCAAGGCAGAGTAAGAAATCACTATTTTAACCCCCTTGCCTCTGTTGTGTTTATGTAGATAAATGAGTCAGGCTTTGTATAGAAGAGATTGTATGTTGTCACTGCATTTTCTGAAATGAGAAAATCCATAGGGAAGAGTCAAAGCCAGCAAATGATCCTTAGGAAGACGCCTGCTTCATTTCATTCAAATGACCTTCACATTAGATTTTACCAGCTGGGCTATGACCACAATAATCAATTGAAAGCTGAGTCACAGGTACTTGAATCACTCCATGAGTCATGTCTAATCCAAGATATTTCTGTGAAGATCCCTCGGGTTTGTGAACAGATGTCTGGGGCAGGTGAAATACATTGTCCTTATGAAGTGCTTCCATCCCTTGCTGGCTGTGGAAAACCTGGATAAGGCAGGAGCCTTTCAGGCAGCCACATCTTGTTATCACGTGAAGCCACCCTGAAGCTGGTGGACTTGGCAGTGTTGGATTTATGGAGTGAAATTAAAACCCCAGCCTGGAGGATTCCATGAGTCTACATCCGTTCTTTGCCCAAGCAGAGACAAAGCTGGTGACAGGGCTGGGAGCAACCCTTGGGGCAAACTGTACCGAAGTCCAAAGACCACCTAGGCAGGGGTGAAGCATTGCTGAAGGACCACCAGAGTACAGGCACCTGCCAGTACAGTTCTCTGACAATGGTGCATTTTGCAGCTGCTGTTCTCAGTAATAATAACTTATAAGTTCCCAGCTGATCATACTCGCGATCTACAACAGCTCTGTTAATTCCAACTTTTGCATTTGTGCTGTGGCTCAGCGTGCAGTGATTAGGTGTAGTCTGGCAGGAGCGTGTGCCAGCAGCATTAGTGGCTGCTGCTGCTTGGCTACAGCAGGGAGTGGGGAGTTCTCACAATGGCGTTTGAAAGTTTATACTGAAATTTAATGTCTAGAAAATAAGTGGTTTGCAATTTTAATCCAAATAAGTCCAAGCAGGTAATGTTTGTGTTGTAAAGGCTGGTAATGTTGAGCCCTCAGGTGGATGAATGCTTTAGGAACAACTAAGAGAGGTTCAGAGCTCAGGGGCTGATTAATTTACCATACAGAGCAGAGACCATAATTTCTGTGAATGGATCTGTGAATATCCTGCACTCAAAGACTGTGGGAATGTGTCATCTTATTTTTGTCATATCTACTGGTTGGAGCTACTGGGCACTCCTATAATACTGCTGTAAGAGAGTGAAAAGTTGTCAGAGGCTGCTCAGAGGATTCATGGGTGAGCCACAGGTCTTAGGGCAGTGAGGAACCGGACATGCCTGGCATCTTCATCACCCTCCAAATGCAACATCTTGTCCCTTTCTGTTCATTTAGAAATCTCTTATGAGTTCAGGCGGTCATCTGAGCCTGTGGGCTGCCATCTTTCCACACACGCCATTTGCTTTGGTGTTAGATTTCGTCTACAGCACTCTGAAATGGGTGATGCACCAGGGAGAGTTCGGTCAGTGCAAACCCCAGGCCCTCACAAGGAGCTGCTGAGCAGCCCACAGGGCTTCTCTGCAGAGTCAGCATCATTAAAACTCCATGGTAGCACCTAAATCTGCTCCAAATAACCCCAAATCAACATTTTTCCCAGACGAGTGAAGGGTGATCTCTGGGCTTACAGCTTTGCTTTATTTGGCACTGTTCTGTCTACCAGTTCTTTGTGGTTTTCTTAATCAACAGTTAACCAGCTTATTCAAAGGGAGGAGGAGACTTGACAGATATAACGGTATTGGTTTAATTTCTTTCTGTGTAGTCACTTCTGTACTCATTTTTCATTAAAATTTATTTCCATTTCATCTTCCTGAAAACAAATATATCTTTTTGAAGACCTGCCAGGACAATTAAAAGAACACTGCAAGGCCACAGCGATGTCACATATGAGCTTCATGAGTCATTTGCAATGGAAATATCTGTGACAGCATTAGATTGGCCTTCCAGGGTCTAAACTGGATTTCCAGGGGCTAAACTGCTCTTCCAGGACCTGGTGTAGTTCCAGCTGCAAGTTACTCTCTTCTGCCTGCCATCAGAGCAGTCGGGTTTTAATTGCAGATCCACGTCATGCAAAGCTGGACGTGGTGTTTAACACCAAATAATGGAAGTTAGCTCTTGTTTTGTATCTTCAGAAAAAAGTTCCTGGTTATAATGTCTGGTAAAGAAGCTTGAAATGTGACTCAGTGTGTATGGTCTTTGTGGATTGTGGGGGCTGCAAATCTCACTTCTGAGTGGGTGAGCTGCTCTGTTCATCCCCATGAGAAACTGTTAAGAAACTTGGAAAAAATCATGAGGACAACTCTGTCTGCCTTTAAATGTCCTTTTGCCTTCATCCAGCACTGGTCTGTGCAGAGGTAGCTGCTGGGAGGAGTGGAGGCTTGCCAAGGGTTAGACAACACACACTAAATCCCTGCTGGAACTCTCAAAGCAGGGATGAAGAAGGCTGGGAGTCTGAACTGCCTCTGCTGTTGAAGTTGCCTCCTACACGGAGTGATTCAAGTCCTCCCTCCTCTAGACTTCAGCTGTGGAGTAAATAAGCGGTGTAATTCAGCCCACAATGATGAACAACATTGAATTTAATACTCCCAATACTTTCAAACAAGAGAACTTTCCACAGCAGTCACTCAAATTGTACATTAATTAGAAACAAAGATCTTAAAATACACCGATGACAGATTTAATTCAAGAGGGACTTTTCTGCAGTTCAGTTTACTGGAAGCCATGCAAATAAACTGTGGTGTGGGATGCAGTTTCACAGTGAAGCATCTTGAGATTCAGCTTTCTGGGTGACCTGTCTTCACTGTTACTGATGTGCAGGTTCATTCAGTCCTCTAAGCAAAGTGCTTTCACTGGCTGGAGTCTCTGTTCCTCAGAACAGGGACAAAGACCTGCTTCCAACCTCCCAGTTTTTATCTGATGGCTACAGCATCCGCAGAAGTAAATCCTCTGTGCAAAATGGCATTCAATTCCCAAAGAAAGGCTGGTTTTCCAGATCTGACTTTCCCTGCTGTTTTCTTTTTTGCTCCAGTGGTAGAGCTCCCAGAGCTGCTCCAATCCCCATCACCTTACAGGAGACATCAAATGCTGGATCTGCCTTCATTTGCAACAGGCTGGGGCATCATGAGTGTAAAGCTGGGAGAGAGCCTTTGGAAGTGCTAAGGGGGAAAAGCAAAATCCAAAATGCAAACCCTCTGGAGAAAGAGGGAAAGGATTAGATGCACTGGTTTGGATCGCTGAGCTCTTGTAATGGGAATTCAAATTTTGCAACTTTGGCAAGAATGAGTTTCGCACAGTCTCTAACAAGCTGGATGTCTGACACCTTGCAAGGCAGAGGTGGCCATGTCCAGCTGAAATCACCTGGGAAACAGGTGACCACCTTCAAATCCAGCCCTCACCATCGTTCAGCCCAGGACACTAGGGTTAAAGCTCTTAAACATCCAAAGCATTATGTCTTCTCTTGAAAACTCACTCTCCAGAAAATAAATCAGGCCATTCATCCCAACCTTCTGGCACCGTCTCCGAATGCAAATACCAGGTTGCACAGCCTGCTCTTCTCGGCATTGCATGCTCCAAACTGGGAGGCTTTTTGTGTGCAATGCCTCCTGCAGCTGGCATGTCCCCATTTTGTACTAGACAAACACTGACAGCTTTATTTCTTGTTTGTTCGGTCGCAAAGATCCTCAACATCCTGGTTTGAATTGAGTATTGTGGTTCTTCACTAGCAGAAATGTAAATAACAAAGAAATTTCATGTATTTTAATTACCTGAAGGTGTCTGTTTTAATCTGGTAAATCCTCTTGTGTGATAAAAGTAATGTTGCTATGGGAACCCTATCTAACAGGAAAGGTAGCACCAGTCTGCCTGTAAATAATTAGGAAACTGATGCAGTGAAGTGATTTTTCAGTCACTTGGCACAGAACTGGCTTCATGGTGAAAGTTTAGACCTGTGTTATGGTTTTATGAGAGTGAAAGAGGCAGAGATTTAACTGGGAAGATCCCCTTCAGGCATCTCGGAAGGGGAAGCAAATGTTTCTTCCTCACATGCATTCAGCAGAGTGCAGCCCACCCCCACTAGCAGTGTATTTGCATACTGTGACGCTCTCATCAGTGTTTATTAAGTGTTTTAACTCAGTAATGCGTGAAGTCCTCTCAGGCCTCACTGAAATAATCCCTCAAAGACAAATTCTAGCCAGTAAATTCCTGGTGCATCTCTGCAGCAGCCCAGGAGCCCCACTGGTGCCCCAGAGCAGAGCCAGCACTGGGGGTTCTCTCTGTCTCCCCCGGCAGTGGTTGGTGTGGCACCAGCTGCTGCCATGGTTTTGGCTGGAATGGGCAGGGGAAGGGTTTAGGAGTTGGACATGGTCCTGGTTTTCTTTAAATCACCAAATCTCTTTGCTTTGTGCAAAGCCTCCAAGGGCAGCAGCAATGCCCACATGGGTGAGTGCCTGCTGGTGGGACCCTCAGGGGCAGGACAGGCATCCTCTGTCTCCCCTGGGGCTCTGCTCCATTGCCCCATCCCACGGCTAGCATTTGTGCCAGAGCTGTGTTGTGAAAGGGTTTATTCATTTACCAAGAGGATGTGCTGATAAGAGTCCTGTGATAACAGGCAATAAAGCAATAATGGCAATATGGTTCAATGTATTAGCAAATTTTTCATGCTATGAAATCCTTCTTTTTTCCTTAGATTAAAAGGACTTGACTAATAGGGTATTTCTCATTTTACCTTATGTAAGTACATAATGTTCAGTATATTCTTGTGCCTCAAGGCCACTATTGATAAAGAAGCTCCCATTATAAATTTGGAAGAGATTTGAGCTACGCTAAAGTCTGGGATGCAAAGAAAAAGGGGAAAGATGAATTCTACCATTCATTAAATACTTCTACATTAATTAAATTAATTACACACTAAAGAGAATTCGTTTGCCATATAAATGTAGGGTGATGGCTGAAAAACTTGTAGACTTTTTTCACAAACTGAAGAACTGTACATCAATCTACTCCTCATCCACAGGTTATTATGCAGTGGTGGATGCCATTTGTCTCATTGCATATCAATAGTATAGTTTCCATGGATAATGTTTCCATGAGAAATTGTAAATTTTTGTCAGGCAATTATTTTGTCTGCAAAGAAAAACCCTTGTGGAGGCAACCTTAATATATATGCTGCATAAATACACTGGTTTTGCAAGTTATTATTATTTCAGTCAACACTGACAATGTGCTGACATAATTTGAATGGAATAATTTCCTTTAACACAGGGAAAAGTTTGCTATAGTTGAATAGGGAGGCTTGAACTGATCCTAAAATCTTGATTTCCAGGAATGTGACATTCAGAGTTTGGGTTTTTTAAGACTGTTCCTGATAGGAGCACCATGTGGACCAGTCTCAGTATAAGGTTTCACTGATCTCATGGATTTTATCCAGCCTCTCCAATTAGAAGATCATGTTGTAATAAATTGACTCTCAGAAATCATAATCAGGTTCATGGAAAATAATCCCACCAGCCCGGCAATTTCAGACTGAGCCTGCCTCATTGCAAGCAGCATTAAGGACAATTAGCTGCTGTTTGGGTTGTGCAGGTGGTCTCCAAATGTCCTTGTCTGGGACAGTGACGTGGGGGGAAGGGGTGAGAGAGGAGAGGAGAGGCAGCAACATTGAGAGGATCTGGGCATAAAAGTATTGCAAGCCATGTTTTGTACTGCAGTATTATGTTAAATTAAAGTCGTGTTCCTGACATAGCTCCTGCCCAGCTAGATATGAATCATTAGTACAAAACCAATTTCCTAATTATCTTTCCATTGCAGAGTAATGCAATGAGTTTTGTAAGGCTGTAATTTTACCCTGGTTTATTTCCATGTCCTCTATTTTCCCTGGAGACATGCTCTGTTCTCCTGTGAGGTTATTTCTGACGTGATCTTTGGCAGCAGGAAAGGTGGTGGCGTATGGATGAATTCATCCATCGTCAGCTGCTTTCCCAGATTCCCAGGGAATTTTTGCTGGGAATATATAAACTTGTACAGGTGTTGGATGGTCTCTAGCAAAATAAATGGTTTGTTTTAATAGCTGAATTTATCTCCAGGGCAGATGATAGGAATATTTTTGTTGCTGACTTGCTGTATTATCTATTGGTATTTTTAGGTGGTTTATATAAAATAAGTGTAAAAAACACAACAGGAGATCACATTATGAGGAGGTTCCCAAAACCTCTCTGTGTTAATAGACATTTCTGTCAGTACCTGTAGATACTGGAGAGGTGAATTAGTGGAATTTGTGTAATTTCCTGAAGCAGGAAAGCGTTGAAGGTGGAATTTCTGGCGTCCCTCACCTTCCAAAGGTGTGAATGTTCCTGTCCTGCACAAGGCTGCGTCAGTTGGGTTCAAAAAGTCAACCTCTCTGTAGAAACAGGGGAAAGACCTACATTTGAGTGATGTGGCCTCACCTGTGGGTCTGTCTGTGAGAGCCGCAGCCACGCTGCCAGCAGATTACCCCGTCCCTTGGTCCAGGGAGGGAAAGAAACCATTGCCACCATCCCGGGAGGGGAAGGATGAGAGAGTCCCCAGCTCCACTTAGTGGGCAAAGCACAAACAACATCTAACAGCTCGGCAACGACCGCTGAAGCCAACTGAGCAGGGTTTAATCCCTCCAGCCAAGCCATGAGTAGGAAAAGGCTTTCTTTGGCCTCAGAAGACCATCTTGAAGCCCTGGTTCCCAGAGGAGGACCCATAGGAACTGTCCCCACACGGACTCATCTGGGTTTCTCTCGGAATTACAGAGGGATGTGGCAGATTGATCATGTTCCTGCTCAGGCAGATATTATTTACTAGCCATGGTCAGATTTTCTAATTTTTGTTATTCAAAGCTCCTGTGAGATGTACCCACAAGGAGCACCAGGAAGCATCTCCTGAAGGGAGGGCTTCAGCCTGGCACTGAGGATCAGCCTGCACAGCGCTGGCTCCTCTCCAAGGGGCAAGAAGGAGGTTTGTTGGTAGCTCTGGTTCTTCAGGCTGAAGGGGAGGCTGCATGGGGATTTCCAGAAGGGTCATCAGAGCCAGGGGGAAAGAAAAAACAGGATTTTAGTGCAATCATGGTTTCTGCTGATATCTGCAAAACATCTCAGTAGCTCTGTTGCTGGTTTAAGGGCAATTCATTGAGCTGTTTCCATTGGTTAGACATCTTGCCCGAATCACTTCATTTTCTAGTGCTCCAACTTCTGGCATTTCATCAAGAAAGGCCTTTTAAAGTTGTGTCTTAATTAAAGGCACTCTCCAGCCTGGCTGCAGCTCTCCCTGAAATGCTCCTCAAGCAACAGCACTTCATGTGCTATTAGCTACCTCCTGACCCCATCCTCTGCTGGTGGCCAGGTCCATTTAAGACGATAAATCAGAAAATTAACAAAAATCACATAAAAGCAGAACGTTTTGAGGGGCCAGTTGCTGTTGCACATTGTCCTGTGCTCCACAGGGATTTGGGGGGTGTTTCCTATACTCCCACAGGGATCTTGTTATTAAATAGTCCCTTCAATCAGAAATAAAAATTTTTGGTCCCAAGATTTCAGGAACACTTGAAAACAGGATGGCTCTCACATCATACAAAGTTTCGTCTAAAAAAGTGTTCCCCTCTTTCTCCAGGTCAGGACCTGTGAGTAGGGAACTAAAAGTGCTTTTAGCATCTGATTTTTTCATTTTTCCTTATTAATTTTTACGAAAAAGAGTTGCAGGGGAATCAGGAAAAATGGAAATGGTCCCCTGTGCGTTTGGAGAGGGTGCAAAGAGAGAATAATGCTTGGTAGGTTGGCACTGTACTTTAGATATCCAGCCATTATATATATGTGTAGTTTTTTTATTATTCCTTTCTGTGAAATTCAGGTTAGAGGCATTCCCAATCCACCACTGTTTACAAAAGTTGCTGGATTTTTTTTTCCCATCCCCTCTGTATCTCTGCTGCTGCTCGACCCCTCCCTCACTCTGGGAAGCTGATGAGCACTGAGGTAGCTGCACAGCAGATACTTGGATCCTCAGTATAATTTTCAGCAGTTAATTAGCATCTCTGCTTCTCACATTAAAAAAAAAAATAAAATTGGAAAGCTTTAATTAGACCCACAAAGAGACCTGAAAAACTAGCTGGCAAGTAGCCCCTCTGTGCCTGGGTAGGTGAGGGACTCACATTGAAATGTGGCTGTGCTTGTAACCTCTGTAGTGCTCAGAGAAAACAATTTTATTAGAGAAAAACACGGGAAGGAAATGGGAGAGGTTCTTATTCACCGACTGAAGTGTGTCTTCTCTACTTGGTGCCCTACACTGACTTGAAATGTAGTTTTACAACATCATTATTCTGTACCCACTGTCAGGAGGCAGCTGTTGCTGCTCCTGCTCTTGCTTGGTGTTTTTGACCATGAGATGTAGCTCTTTGCCCTCTCCATCCACCTTTGCTCTTTTCAGTGTCTCTGGAAATACTGGCAGCTCCCAGGTTCCCTTTTCAGTGGTGTGGCTGAGAAGTGCCTGCTTTGAACATCAGGAGTGAAACACACAGGTCTTGTGTGCTGATGCAAAAGCTGAGTAGTGCTGAGAAGGGATGAAATACAGAATCAGAATGGTTTGGGTGGGAAGAGACCTTAAAGAACATCTCATTCCACCCCCTGCCCTGGGCCAGGGACACCTTCTGCTAGACCAGGCTGTTTAGAGTGCCATCCAACCTGGCCTTGGACTCTCTAAGGAATGGGCTGTTCATATGGGAGGCTCTTAACAGCTGCATGAACAGTCTTAAATTCTGTGCTGATGCCAATATCATCTGAAAAGATGTATTGACTTGGCAATCTAGGCACTGTGCTACAGCTTACATTTAAAATAAATTATTACACTGTTGTATGATTTAATCAGCTTATGAATATAACATTTCTGGATAATGCTGTTGCTAATATTTTCAGAGTCTCCCTAAGATACCCTTTGCTTGCATTAAATCCTTTCCTGACCTTAAACTGGCTGAGCCCTTTCCAGCCTGAGGCAATGAGAAGGGTGAAACACAGGTCTGGGTGCTGTCAAGGGGCAGCTGAGGGTGCAGGGTCTGTGTTTGGGATCTTCACACAGAGGAAATGCTGTAATGCTGAAATATCCTCTGTGCTCAGGGTTTGCTTCATGTTCTTCATCTTGCTGGAGTTCACTCGATTTGCAGAATTTTTAAATAAATTCATCAGGGTGAGGCATTTCCACTACATTTTTTCTGCCAGAGAGCAGATGAGGATGAAAAGGAGAAGCAGCTCTTGCCTTGAAAGGGGCAGGGGACCCCCATCTGAGGGTGCAGGATCGAGGGAGCAGGATCACTGCTGCTCCCAGTGCCACTCCAGCCTCCCAGGCTGGGCTCTGCTGCTGCTGTCCCTGCCGTCCCCTGGTGCTGGAGGGAGCTTTGCATTTCCCTTTGGCTGTTTGGGTGGCTGGTCCAGGCTGCAAAATCCATTTAGCTGCTGCACATCTGCCAGTGCTCTGCCTGAGAGAGACGTTATTACATTAAGCTGCAGATCTGAGAGATTGCAGTAATACTTTTGTACAAAAAGATGTGTTGTCCCAAGATGCCCCTGGCGGCAGGGGACTCACGGCCACCATGCATATTTATGTCCTGCCCTAATTACCTTCCAGCCGAGCTTTTGCAGCCATGCATTGACGGCAAAGCTCCTTATTTTGGAAAGCAGAGTGAAGCTGCAGGGCAGGGAACGACCCCGGGAGCAGCGTGAATGCTTTTTGTCTCTCTCCAAAATCGTAAACTATTTTTGGAGGAGTCATTGAGAGGATTACAATTTTATTAGCTGAAATAACCACAAACTGCAGCTACTCACCAAATGGCTGCAGCTTTTGACCTCTGTTTTGGCCTTCTTCTCTAGGGGTTGGTGTTTGGGGCTCAGAACAGGCTGTAATCCTCTGCTCACTGTCAGCCAGGGTGATGTGGGCACTGCGGCAAGGTACCTGCAAAAAAAAAAAAAAAAAAAAAAAAAAAAAAAAAAAACACACAAAAAAAAAACCCAAACCNACGAAAAAAAAACCCCAAACCAAGGAAGGATGCCATTTAAAGGAGAAAGGGATAATTTTAGAAAAATTTTAGCTGTTTTCTTTTGTTCTGCTCTCTCCAGATGCCAGCTATACCTGAGTATTAGTGGGAAGTGGGTACCAAACTCCTTGTATAATTCTTCTTTCTCTTACCTTCATCTTCAAAATATCTCTGATATATACCAGAAGCTTGTGTATGGGAAACAAGAAAACCAAGTCATTTGCCTCAGACTGTAAAGCCAGTAGACCACAGATTCTGCCTAGGAATCATTCCCATCTAACCAATGCTGCAGGTCAAGGCTGGGCAGGGAAGGACCAGCTGCTGCCGAGGTTGGAGTGTGACCTGCCAAGCCCCTCACCCTCCCTTCTATGTTATGCCCTGATTTTAATGCCACAGTGGAGCCAGATCACGCACAGGAAGGAAATCTGCAGCTTCCATCACTCCAGTCATGTGATGCTGGGCTGTGTGGAATCTCCCCGTGTTATTTTATCAGCCGTGTGCCACTGGGTTTACACAAAAAGAACCATTAGTGCACAATGCAGGCTCCCATGGGATGCTGAGGCTGCCAGGGCTGGAGCAGATCACAAGACTGGGCAGGATGGAAGTGCTGGCACAGCCCTTGCTTGCTTCATGCCCCAACATTCCTGCCCAAGAAAATCAGGCTTCCTCTACCACTCCCTATTTCAGGGTTTCAGGCAGGGTCATTCTAAAATAAGTAGGGCTTGATTTTTATCTGTTGGTATCAGCGAAATAGAATTTTAGCAGTAGGTTTGTGTATAAACTCTGAGCTTCAGGGTGGAGATGATCTGTTTCAGGTGACCCTGGATCCATCCTGAAATTCAATATTTGGTCTGTCTGGAGCCATGATTGTGTCCTCCACACCTGCAGGCCACTGAGTAAGATGTCCACCACCACATGGTGGCCACAGCCCTCATGACCTGCCTTAGTCCATGCAGACACCTCTGACCAGCAGTATGGAGATAAATTCACCAGTAGCTTGCAAAGCACAGGGTTTAGCAGACATCCCCTGATGTTTAGGCTCTTTATGGGGCTGCAGTTCTGTCCTCAGGCTGGGGCAAAGATTTTGTCAAATCATACAGCGAGTCGGAAAGCAGGGGGAGGCTTTGGCTGTTCTACAGCCTGAGAAATTCTACAGTGACTCAGAAAGGGGAATTTTCTGCTTGAAGAAACTGGCAAGATGCTACAAGCCATGAAAAGGGACTTGTCACTACAGTGGTGATGAGGAAGGTGATAGAGAGATTGATGCGGGAGCTGAAATATCCCTCTGGCACGAGAAGGCATGAGACGTTTGACTCCTCCAAATATTAGATTGCACTCTGAGTGGTGCTTTGCAGTTAATGATCTGACCAGAAGCACACTTTGATGGAATAAATGCATGTAATGAGAGACATCTCCTGCTTTTCCTTCTGTTTTGGATGACAGTCTCTCCTCACACAATTCTCCAGCATAATTTGCATGTGCACATTAATTAATGCCTGCTATAGCATGGAAAAAAGTAGAAGTCTATGATGCAGACCTTCCTCAGAGGTGGAAGACATTCTGCCTGCTCCACAGGGTGACCCTCCCAGTGCCTTGGGGTGCGTGGAGGTCTCAGCCAGAGCAATCTTATTTTGCAACCCATGATTCCGCCAGCAAGGGAGTGAGATGTTTTGGCATTTAGTGCTCAAACAATTTCAAAGAGTGATAAAAATGATTGGGTAGTTCAGGATGGAGTGATGCAGAGGAAGAGCCTCAAATGAGTGTGGGTCTTTAGTGTGTTTTGGGCAGGCAGGAGCATCCTGCAGGTCCCCACTCACAGTGAGGAGAGCAGGCACCATGTCCTTCCCTGCCCAGAACTCTCAAATTGCTGCCACTTGCAGCTCTTTACTAGAAGAAATAGAATAGGAAGAGCAGAAAAGAAAAAAAAAAGCAAGAAAAAGAAAAACCCAGCATGGTCATTAGGATGAACTGCTTGGAGTTAGATAACCAGAGATGAGTTGCTAAGCAATGCTCAGGGAAAATGATTTGGAGAGAACGTCACGGTGTGCGATACCTAAGGAGGGAGAGATGTGTGTGTTTAGCAGGAATCATGCTCAGCTACCATGGCACAGCAAGCTGGGCACCAGGGACATTACAGAGAGGAAATGCAGCATTTTACTTTATGGATTATTACTTTTATTATTTACTTATTTGTTGTTACTTGATGGGTTCTGGAATTCTCAGGGTCTGAGTTTGCAGAAGAGATCATCTTGAGGATGCATCCTCACCCTTCTGTCCTTAGATCTGCACAAACACATTTACTCCTTAGTTAAACAGATCTCCATCATTTTGAAAAGCCCTGTCAAAACCATTTAGCTATGAAAAATCACTAATCATTTCGGATATCTTCAGAAGGACATTGTATTTGTGAAACTAATTAGCTCCTGTCAACATATAATGTGTGCCTTTACTTTCTCTGGTGTAGAAAATGATTGAACCCCAGCCCTGAGAGATGCTGGGCAGCATCAGGGCACTAAGGACTCTGAAGGGAATGAGATCTCTGCTGTGCAGTTCAAGGTTCCCTGACTGCATGTGCTTGACATGGAAGCTATATAAGGATTTTGGTGCTCAGATCTAGCCCTCAGCACAGACCAAGCTGCAAAACAGTTAATCAACAACAGCCTCGTCAGTAAAATTGAAACTCCTTTTTCTCCTGGCATTTATTCATGGCATCTATTAACAACCCCTTGTCTCTTACCCCAGCAAAGCTATGAGTAGCTAATGACTCAGGGCTGTGATATCACAGAGCTTGGCTGTTCTCCTCCTGCCATCCGCCGCGTGTCTGCAGCCCAGCCTTGGTGCCTTTTCCTGAGATAAACCCTGCCTGGAGCGGCACAAAGTGCTGACTCCCTGCAGCCTTGCTGCTCCAGCTCTCTGGGACAGCCAGCCTGGCCCACGCCACCTCATCTCAAATCATCAGCAACATCAGTTTGGATGGCCCCAAACAGCAGCTCCCCTGTGTGAGACCCTCCCTCCCTTCAGCAGATTTCCCAGGGAAGAAAGGCAGCTGTATCCATGTTATCTCCAGGCTGGAATCGCCTCTCCCTGGCACAGCCCCTGGCTTGCACAGAATGTTTCTTGTTTAGGCAAGAGGGACAGAAAGCACTGAGAGGAGTGTCCTTGTTGATAAGGGATGTGTTGAGCTAAGCAAGGCTGGCATTTCCAAGGCATTTCCTCTGCCGTCGAGGTGGGTGAAGGTGGCTCTGCCAAGTTGGTGCTTAACCAGACCTGGATGACCCTAAACTGGGGCTGATCCATGGCAGCTCAGTAAAGGGTGATCCAGGTGTGTGAGGAAGGATTTATCATCAGTGAAAGTTCCACGGTCAAGCATCATTGGCACGTGGGAATGGCACATGCCCTGAAACCCTGGCACTCTGCGTTTGGGGCGGCTGAAGTGGAAAAGGTTTGGGATGGCTGTAGAGAAATCTGGCCATGCCATGTTTTCTGTGTGGAGAAGCTGGTGGGCTTATCTGGCGGGTCCTGGTTTTAGAGAGGAGTTCATGGTGGTGGTAAGGAGGGAGTGCCCAGGGGGATCCCGGGTCCTTAGGGACACCCGAAGGATCACAGTGACTTGCTAGGACCAAACCAGAAGCTGGTTGTTAGGACTTGTTAGGATCAAACCACGTCAGAAAGAGACAGAGCAAGTTCCAAACTTTTGGAGCTGGATTTTCCCATCCCACATTGCACCTTTGCCTTTTGCAGCGTCCCCCTGTGAGGCAGCGATGCTGGGTGCCCACAAGCCAGTGGCACAGCAGAGCCTGGCACGCAGCACTGTGACAGAGCACTTCAGGCCTAGCCTGGAGTGATTTTCCTTTTATTTTTTGCTATAAAACAGCAGTGATCTGGGTCAGGACAGGGCTCCTCCTGCTGAGCTGTGACATACCCTGTGCTGATCAGTTAATCTCTGCCTGCTTTGCTTTTTGCTGGGTGTTACAGCCTTGTGAGGGCTTTGGGAGAATTAATGGCTGTAAACAGCTTTGATGAGTGCTACAATTAAAGACAAATTGCAAGTTCAAGGAATTGCAATCAGCCAGCTTGGGAATTACTGCAGGTTGTTGGTGGCTGCCCCTCAGATGCTGAAGAGCAAAGGGACATGTGTCTGTCAATGCCTCTGGCAGTAATCAGACCCCTGGAGTGAGGGTGTTGTCCCCTCTGTGCTGGGAAGGGACAATGTCATGCCCATTGCACTATAGCAGGAGGGATGTTGCTCAAAACCACCCTCCACTTGACAATTATGCTTATTTTTTGCTTTCTATGAGTTTTCTCTGATCAGAAGGTCACAGGTCACCAGCACTGCTTGCTTTCAAGACGGTGAGAGCGAGAAAATACTAATGAACTCTTCATTCCCCAAGTATTTTCTTCTATTTTGGGCAGTTAAATAACACTCAGATTGCAATTAGCCAGCCCAGTCTTTCTCATATCCTGACCCTGGGTTTAGACAAGGGCCACAGTGCTGTCTCATTAAAGTTTCACAGAGACATTTCTTTTCATAAGGAAGTTTAAGAAAATACTAGTTTATTTAACAAACTTATTTTTACACTGACCTTCCTATAATTTGTATTCGGACCATCCTACAAAATGCCAAAGGATGCTCAATGGCAATAATAAAGAAATAATAAAGTAAGAGGAGCCAGGGATATTGACCATTTCTTCCCAGACTGCGAGTTAATCTGTACCATGTGTATTTGTGTTGGATTCTGGTTGTTCCTCTATGTAAAAGGGCTTTTTCCCTTCTGCTGCTGCCATTCTCCCCTTTCAGAATAAAATTCTGGTAAGTTCTCCCCTCTGCCCCGCTTTCCATCTCCCTATTTTAGACTACCTGGAGGCAAGAATTGATGTTTTTGTGAAGATTTCTTTAATGGGGTGAAACTTCTCATTTCCATCCTGAATAATTTATGGCCAGCTCATTCCCACTAGTTCTTGGGTTGTTAGCCTAATTATTTTCTTTTCCTGCTGATATTCGTTATTTACTTATTACTTGTATCCTAGCTTTTTTCCTTTTTTTTTTTTTTTTTTTTTTTTTTTTTTTTTTTTTTTTTTTTTTTAAAAAAAACAAAATTTATTCACTC
>VZRN01001146.1:561910-584817 GCA_013397935.1 Dasyornis broadbenti
TTTTTTTTTTTTTTTTTTTTTTTTTTTTTTTTTAGTTAAATAAGCCAAAATTCGCTAATCTCATAAAGTTGTGCTCTCTTATTTCAGGCAATAAAATTATTAGATCCATAAACGAAAACCCAATCAGGATACTGATCGCCTGTCCCAGTTTATCTTTGCTCAGCAGGCGAAACGCTGCTGTGTGGGGCTGCTGAGCAAACCTCCACTAATTTTAACATGATCTCAACTTCCCCTGCCAAATGTGTTTGTAAAGTCATACAGAGGAGCTTGATAAATAAACTGATTTCTAAGTGGGGGGTGGGTTATTTCTGTTTAGCCACAGAAAAGAAGGTTTGACTGTTTGATTGAGCGTGTGGTCTAGTGGAAGGTGTCCCTGCCCTTGGCAGGGGGTTGGAATGAGATGTTCTTTAAGGTCCCTTCCAACCCAAACCATGCTATGGTCTGTGATTATCTGCAGAGCAGTTGCGGGGAAGAGACGTCTGCATTGCTGATGCCCAAGTCTGACATCCAAAGGTTAGAGGTCTTTCAGGTGGCATTTCTGCTTTATTGTCAGTGATGAAATTAATTTATGGCAATTTATGGCAAACTGTACAAAATTGGAGTGAATTTTCTGAGAGCTGCTTCCCCAGTACCTTTCACAGAAGGCAATTACACCTGAAAAAGTTTGTTTTTTCCTTAGCTGCCTCATCAAACCCCTTTACCAAACTTTCTTAGCTGTGTCATGAGGTGTCCATGTTCCAAAACTCAGGGTTTTCACATCTTTTCCTGGGGCTTAGAGCAGAGTGTTGTTGGCATGAGGAGCAAGGCTGTGCACAGGAACCACATCATGACACTTCATCCATTTCTGGATTCCCCTGTTCTCTCTCCTGGATTATCTATATTTCGTGTTTGAAGGCTACAAATGAATCATTTCAGAAAAGAGAATGCAGCTAAAACTTAGGGAGAGCACGTATTTAGCATTCATCTCCGACATGTGAGATCTGTGCCAAATCTGCTGCTCTCTTTGGAGGCACAAGACAACGTCCCCAGTTTTCTAGCAGCCAGCAGCACCCACTGAGCACTTCAGAAATCTGATCTGTTTTCTTTCTGGAAATCTGATGGAGTGTTTGAACTACATGACTGGGAATGATTTTGAAAAATGGTGCTAGGCAGCCTTGTTTGCTTTCTGAAATCTTGAAAACACCAGCTTTAGGGAAACTAACCACAGCCCTAGCAGAAGGATTAATTCATCTGTTTTCTTAAGGAAAAATAATTACTACGGATCTTTCAAAGCTCCCAAGGAGTCGGCAGAGAAGCCTTCCCCTGAGCTGTCATCTGTGACAGCAGATCTGGCTGTGATACTGTAAAATCAATCATCCCTCTTGGCTGGGGCAGCGAGCAGGAGGAGGCACCTCTGCACTGGCATCTGGAGACTCAAAGCTGCTGCTGAGACTTTCCTTTTGCTGAATGTGTGGAGAGATGCAGCATCTGCCATGGTTGGTGGTGATGAATATATATGAGGGAGATGGTTTTAATTTAAAATATTCCAGTTCTTCAGTAGTAGGGACGCCCAGTGCCCCAGAGGGAAGTGAAGCTCATCTCTGGTGGTGGTCCCCGGAGCCTGGCAGTGGGAGAGGGTGGGTACACAGGCAGGGTGGGAAATGAAGCATTTTACATCTGAGTGAAACCACTGGGAAAACTGAACCAGTGGTGGCAAAGGGCAGCAGGGAAAGAATCTGGAGAAAAGCCTTGCAGAAAAGCTGTGAGCACATGAGGGGGTTGGTGCTGGGGCTTCAGAGAGCTCAGAGACATCCCAGAGCTCCGCAGGGGGAGCGAGGACGGTCCCGGTGCTGGATCATCTGTGACGGCTGCTGGCAGGGAGGCGCCTGGTGGGACTTTAATAGCGATCAGCGTGCTGGTGTAAAATATTAGTTCTCCTGGGAGGAGAGCCCCGAGCAAGTGGTAGAAATAGGAAGAAAAATAGGAAGAAAAAGGAGAAGGGATGGGGAGGCAGCAGAGCTGAGCATTGCAGTGCTCAGCTCACTTCTACCTGCTCTGCTCCAGGGCAGGTGGGATGGATTCTTGGCAGGGGACTGCCTGTCTTGAGTTGCTTTCCCACTGAACAAGACATTTTTCATTTCACATTTCCATGGGAAAATGTCAGTTCCAGAGGAAAAAAAAGAAAAAGTGATTGTTGTTTTTATTGTTATCTGTTGTCAGTTCTTCCTTTAGGCTCTCGCTTTTCTCGCTGTAAGCTCGCAAGGCAGGGATTTTTTCACCACTTTCAAATGACAAGCGTGAAGGTACCATGCCAGCAGAAATAAATATCCATACTGATAGGAGTTAATATCTTACTTAGATATTTCCCTTTTGGAGTGAAATGGAAAAACTGGACAACCAAAATGCAAATTGCTTTTGTATTCTTTTGAAACATCTTTTTAATTGGTGGGTTTCAAACTTTTTGGGGGGAAGCATTTTTTGTCCACCAAAAACCTGTAAGCAAGGATTTTTCTCCAGGCATTTCTTGTCATGTGAATTTTATCAGCTCTCCAGACAAATGAAAAGGTCAGGTAAGTGACAGTGGAGGTGGGAGAGACTCTTTTGTTCAAGAAGATCTTGTTTTTAGAGCTTTGAAGATATTTCTGGCTTTGAAGAAGATCTCACACATTTCTTTTTCCTAACTCTCAGCCTGTGGCTTCTTGCTTGCCAAGAGGTGCTGGACATTGGAGCCGTTTGGCCTCTAAACCTCAAGGAAAATCAATGTGCCTGCAGCCAGGAGAAAGGAGATTTCAGGTCCTCTTTTAGGTGCTTGTAAAATCATCGTGTTACTCCTCTGAGTTTTCCTTCAAAGCCCTTGAAAATCAATTGTTCCATGAGCAGACAAGCTGGCAGCTTGTGCTTTGCTGGCTTCCATGGGTCCTCTGTCCTGCCCTGCCACATCTCCCTGCCCAGGTCCCCATGCGTCTCCAGTGCTCCCGTCATGTCCCCCAGTGCCATCAGAGACCTCAGGCAGGAGCTGCTCTTGCCTCTCTCCATTTCCCTGCCCGGTCCCTCACCTGCTTGAAATCTGAGCAAATGCAGCACTGCAGTCTGAGAGCATCACTGCCATGCCAAATTTGGAACAATGCTGGCAAATGGGTTCAAAACCTGTTAGAAGTGTGGTGGGAGCGGGGCAGGCCAGGCAAGGGAATACCCCAGAGGACCTTTGCCTCTGGCAGTGTGGACAAGCACTGTTTCCCTTCATTTGCAGAGCACAGCGCAGCCGTTCCCGAGCACAGATTTCCCACCTCTGAGATCTCACATCCCCCAGTGCATCCCTGTCCCCACTCAGCTCTCCAGGGCCTTGGGGTCACCTTTGTAGTGGGTTTGTTCAATGATTAGCAAGGAATCAGGGATGGGATTTTCTGTTTGTGTTGGCATCTGCTGTTTTGCTGCTTTGTGTCCAGGGTCCCTCATCCACTCCATGCTCTAATTGCATTAAAAGTGTGCATTTCAGAGGCTGCCAGAGGCTCCATTTTCATATTATTTTGCTGGGTGTTCTCCCCATTTCTTCTTATTCTGTTTTTGCTAAGTGCCTGCAAAACAAATTACAGCAAATATTCCCTCATCAGGGCAATATTTCTTAATTCACAGCGCATTTTAGTTTGTACATGTTGATGCATCCATCTAAATTGTACTGGCGGAGACCTTGAAGGAAGTCATTAGGAAATTTCATCTGTTTGGTGATCAACTTTCTTTCATTTGTCCTGGTACTTCTGATTCAGGATCAAAGGAGAGAGGCTTAAGAGTAGAATCAGAGAATCACAGAATGGTTTGGGTTGGAAGGGTCCTTAAAAATCATCCAGTTCCAATCTCCATGCCATGAGGAAGGACACCTTCCATAGACCAGGTTGCTCCAAGCCCTGTCCAACCCAGCCTTGAACATTTCCAGGGATGGAGAAGCCAAAGCTTTTCTGGGCAGCCTGTGCCAGGGCCTCACCACCCTCACATGGAAGAATTTCTTTCATCTCTTTCAGTAAATTATGATATTTTGAATATCCCTATTGCAAGCAAAAGCTGGTGTTCAATTATTTCCCACAACAAAGTCAAGGGGGTTTCTTGGTGCATCTTCCATGACTTTAGGAAACTGGAAGCTCCCAGCATGGTCCTGGATGTGATGGTATTTTCGGGACTGTGGATCTGTGTGAGGAAGCCTCGGCACCACTTTGGGGTGGGGAGAGACACAAGACCTTGTCCCCAGGTATTCCTGCAAAGCCAATGAGTGCTGTTCTCAAGGCTGCTTCTCACCAGCCAGGGCTGCTTGTTGCCACTGTCGTGTGACATTGTTGGTCCTGGAGCTGTGAACAAACAGCAGGGATGCAAAAACTGCCTCTCAGTAGAAGATGAAGCATCTTTGGCATCTGTGTTCGCCTTTAGGCCACAGCTGGCACAGAGTGGCAGCGGGTCTGTGCTGGAGAGGAGGCAAACAGAGCTGGTGTGACCTGATTGTGCCTTTTTCAAGGTATTTAGTCTGCCAGACAGGACAACAAAAATGGGTATTTGAGTCTAGCAGATGGCCAGGATGTAGCTGGAGTTGGAGCAGCCTCTCTGGGTCACAATTCTTTCCTTTCCTCCTCTTCGCTCCCAGGAGTCACCTTCAGTCCCATATCTGCTGGGTCCTTAAAATTTTAGGAAAAATATTGATTTCCAGTAAGTGAGGTAAACTGCTAATGGAAATAGATATGGAAAGAAATCTTCCAGACTTAGTAAATATTTTATTAGAATCAATGGATTTCTAAAGAACGTTTTTATTTTGGCGAATCAACCAAGAACTAGTCTGTCAACAGCTCCCCCCAGTTCTTGTTCCACTGTCTGCTCCTGGGCTGTGCCAAAGTGTGCTTTTCCATAAATGTAATCATTTTGGGCTATTCCTTCAGCAAGTGAATTGGACCATCCCATCAGTTTATTCTTAGTGAGCATTTTCCTCAGATCTAGACTACAAGTTTCCAGCTTCCTTTGGGATCTAACTTTCCTCTATCTCATCTCTTCCATACGATTCCATGTTTTTAAAGGCTTGGCATGGAGTAATTGTGGTTCTGCCTGTGTCGGCCAGGGCTGTCATAGCCAACAGACAAACATTCTGTGATGTTTGAGCTGGGATGCTGACTTGCATCCCAGCTCTGCTCCTCACTTGCCTATTTGGATGTTATTTTGCATCTGCAATGAATCAAAGTGTGGTCTCATTAACAGTAGGGTCTTGAAGCATTTCAGCTTAAATATTTGGTCTTCAGGATATTGTAAATATCTTAATTTTTAAAATTACATTAAAAATTAAGAAAACAAAACAAAGCCTAAATGGTGACATCAACGCACTGCCTTAGAAGTAAGAGCAAAGGAGGAATCTGAAAGTACAAGTGGATATGCATGCACATGCCAACATTTTGATTCTTGAAGTTCATTGAGAAAAATACCCAGGGAAATGTAAAATTTGTAAAATTGGTTATGGATAATGAATACAGCTGAAAAAGTGCATTGTGCACCAGCTGGAATGTTGTGCACCAGCTGGACAAGCAGCTCTTTTCCATAATCATGGATTCACCTTAGGACTCTTAATTACTCAACTCAAATTTCCAATTATTTTTGAGACTGTGTGACAGAACATAAAATAATCCTGATTCATGCAACCCAGGCTGGACCATCAGCCCCTGGCTGCCCATCCAGGCTGGAGCTGAGCCATTTGGGTCATGTCCTGCCTGTGGCTGGGGGTCCTGGGCAGAACATGGCTACAGCTCTTTGGGGCAAAATATGATCTTCTGCCTTTATTTTTTTCCCCTGTGCAGCTGAGATAGAGTTTGCTGCTGTGTTTTCCATTTTGGAAGCAAGCTCTCCTGTTATCACCCCCTGACATGAGCAATGGATCTGCTACATCCTCACGCTCTGGGGAAGGTTTATGAAAAATCAGTTCAGTGTTGCTTAACCTCTACTTCCAAGTCCAGATAAACACTTGTGGAGTGAATTTCAAATTAAAAGAATAAACCACAGAGCTCTCCCAGGTAAGTAATGAATGAGCAGTCCTTGCTGCCTTGTATGGATTGCCCACTGCAACTCTCCAAGTGCATTGCTTTGGTATTATTCACTCCAGCACTTCAGCAAGAGCTCGCGGGGTGTTTGTGACCAGTTCACCACCACCTTGCTCTGTTTGCAGCCCAGACTAGGGTTGATGTGATGTTGCAGCAGACCTTGGGTTTCAGCAAGGCATTTCCCTGAAGACAAGACTGGAAAACAAGACTGTCAAAAATGGGTAAACTGGGAAGGACCTTGATGGCACCCCCATGTGCACTCATCCCTCTGTCTGTCCAATCCTGGCCTAACATCAGCACTGATTCTGACTCGTATCTTCCCTCATATCTTTGAGTAACAGTGCTGGATGTAGCCACCCTGGAAGACTCATTTTTTGAGCTCATATCTGTAAGGTCTATCGGTAAAACTATCGTGGAAGGGCTGGCACAGGAGTGCCATTTGTTTTAAAGGGAATTAGGCATCCCAGCTGCTTCTGGGGCCCAGCAAAGCTCAGGACAGCGCACGTAAACATTCTTATAACATTTTTTACTTTGCTGTGTGCAGTACAAAAGACCCAGAGGAATTAGGCAAGCAACAGCAGCAGCTTCTTGACCTGCAAGCAAAATTCTCCCCAGAAGTTTTGTGTACAGCAGCATAATGTCCTTTCTGCTCTGGGCCCATCAATCCCACCCTGGCAAAAGAGCATTGGAGCTGGGGAAGGGAGGCACCCCTGCCAGTGGCACTGCTTTGTGAGGAGCTACAGACAAGCTTCCCAAAATATACTGGAGCAAAAGCCCAGGGTTTTGCCTGGTTTCTGATTTAATGGGATTTGATTTTTTTTGGTTACTGGGCTGATGTGGGAAACGGGCTCCCTGCTAAAGGTGAGCAGGAAAGTCACAGCTTTGTGTCACAATCTCTACAGTTTGTTCTCCCAACAGATAATTCTGCACCTGCAAAAACATTGGTCGCTTTGTGCCTCTTCATTGTGTTTGGGGTGAGAGGAAAAGAGCCCTCCTGAGCTTTCCAGGGTGAGTTTGAAGGTCAGAAGTTACTGAGAATAAGCAGATTTCCTCTCCCTGCTAACCTCCAAGGGCCATCCAGCTCATCCCAGCCACTGGTGCTCAGTAGTGTGTAATTATGGAGATATCCTGATGGAGTTTGGAACTCGAGCACTCAGTGCAAGCTCAGATGTGGGGCAGCACTGTCAGCACCTGCTGCTTTGATCCCTGTCCTCTGAGAGGCACTTTCCCTGGGAATTATACATATTTATAGATAGAGAGACAATTTATCCTGCTTCGGGCTTCAGGCTCCTCACCCCGGTTCAGCTGCCCCTTGCTGCCCACCCACAGGCTCTGCAGGTTATTTCTGCAAGCCCCACACTGTGCCCCATTGCAGCTAGGTGCCATGGGGAGGGTTTTTATCCCCCAGGGGTCTCAGCGTGGCAAGCTGGGGCAGGAGGAACAACCCTGAAACAGCTGCTAGGGGAGAAACTCAGAGGCTTTGCAGCTCTCAGCCTGTTGTGTCAGCAAAACTACCCCTATCTCAGGACCCTTATCTGCCAACAGTGTAAATAATTTCTAAATGAGCTGGAAGGAGGAAGACTGATGAATGCAGTTTTGCTGGAAAATGTTATCAGGTTGGGAACAGGGATGGCTGAACACTCCCTTATCTGGCCTGCACGAGAAGCGGGGGATAACTGGTGTCTCCCCAGCCCCAGTCAGTGACAGCACTGCTCCCAGAAGCATTTTACTCTTCTGTATCAAACTGGTAAGTTTTAGCTATTTGCTTTCAATTCTGCTGTTTGTGCACCTTGCTGTGTTTATTATTCTGTGCCTTCGGTCCTCTCCCTGCCCCCTGTGCCAGTGATTAAGAAGATGCTGATGCTGTTGTTGGCTTTGGCACCTGGAGGTTGGGCTCAGAGCATCCTGTTGGTGTGCAGGGAACATGAGTGTGGTGATAGAGCCACTGTGTGGGCACTGGGCCACTGAAAAAAACTCTTATTGTCCCATGTTCCCATTTAAAATACCTACTAAACCTCTAACCTGACAGCAAGAACTGTACTAAAAACCAGAGGCTTAAATCATGCTTAAATGCTTGGTGGAAGGGAGTGTTTGAATTGCCTTGACAAGTTAAGCTATTTATTTATAAAAGGAAAAAAGAAATAATCTATTAAAGCAATTAATAATCTATTAAAGCATTTCTCTCTTAATTTCTCATTTAAGTCCAGAACGGACAGACAGCAATGAAAAATCTTTCCTGATTGGTGGCTCTTTAGTGTGCTTTGTGAGTTTATTAATGCCCAGACCAAAGGGTTTCAGGAGCAAAAAGATGCTCAGGGCAGTTTCTAGGCTTGGAGTGGTTATGGAAACACCCTCCTTGGAAACAATCCCTCAGCCTCCTCCATGAGGGCTTGATGGGATCCTGTTGGAGGGTGTTTGGGGCATGTTGTAGCCACTGTCTCAGTTGTCCCAGACCACTCCTCCCACCCAGCCTTGCTCCAGCATGAGTTAGGGCTCAAATAGCAGCCACAGTGCCAAGGCAAGCCTAAAAGGGGCTTCATGCCAGCACCCTCCCAAAAATGCACACCCCACAGGAATTTAGTTATTCTTGTGTCCCCAGGCCAGCGGGGCAGCAAGATGGGCCAAGTGGATTGAGTTGCTGCAATAGGATAGTGCTGACATGAATCCCTGCCAAGCCACACCAGGACAGCTGGGGCAGCTTCAGAGCCCCTTGGATACATTATGGATAAATAAAATAGATACCTACATAGAGTATATGTAAATATTATACTCATGTGTGTACAAAACGAGGCGGTAATTTAATCCCTTCTGATCTGCCCAATAAGAAGCCTTTGCTTTGTTTTTGCCTGTAAAAAGAAACAACAATTGTTCCTTATTTTTGTCTATATTTGGTGTAATCAGATCACTCCACCACTGAAGCTCATTTCCTGCTGCTGGGCACATCCAGGCTATTATTGAGTATTTATTTTTCCATGGGCCTCTCTGTTTCTAATTACTTTGTGCTGGTTATGTGACAATGTTGAGTCTGCACCTCCTTTAATACCTGCCACATGATGAGTATATTGTAAACAACACATTTTTCAGATATTTCCTGCTATTATTTACCGCTTTATTTCTGATCTTACTATTCCTGGATATTTAATGCAGCTGTTTTGTGGTGGGATTATTGGCCAGGAGGCCAAGCAGACAGAAAGCATACAGGTACATTAAGAAGTAACTTTACTAGTGATGCTTAAAATTGGTGAAATTCTGTGGGGTTTGTTGCTCTTTTTTTAATGGAAGACAGTGAGAATTTTGCCGCAGTAAAACTGATAAAAGACTGGTGGTGCAGAAAAATAATATCTCTGTATGTTCACACATAAATAGCCTATGTGGTGATGCTACTGCTGCTCTGGCAACAGCCACTTGTGCTTAAAATCTGTTTCTTCTTCTTGTTTGACAGACATTGGAATTTTGCATGTGTGGGATGTCTCTCATAAACTGATTTTATTTGGAAGACAGCAGCGAAAACATTTTTTGAGAAACGAAGGTGAGAAACATTGAAAAATGAAAGGGGGAAGAATATATTTGCTATTTTATTTATATCTATTTATAAAATATATTTATGTAAGTATCTTGGCTGCATTAAAGCCTTGTAAGAGTTATGGTGCCATTGCCCTCCTGAGCCCTGAGCTGGCAGGTGCTGGCCCTGGCCCATCTGCTGTGCTACCAGTGCAATTTGCAATTATTTTGGTGCTTTGCAATGACTATTCCTCTTCCCTAATTAAACCTCTGGCTTGATGGACCAGGGCTCTCAGCTGGGTGGAGGCAAAGTGGTGCTCCTGGAGCACTCACTCCTGCTGGATTTTGTGCTTACCCCTCCTGGAAATCCTAAAGTAGCCTGAGCATCATCTGAGACTGGGGCATTTCTGTGGCTGCTAAATTTGGCAGCAGCTCCTGTCACCTGTGAAGTCTCCATGCTGCGGGTGCTTTATTTTTCCCAACAGCTTCATCCCGCGGCTGACACAGGAGCACATCCCTGCAGCTCTGAGGAGAGCCTGGCCCTCCACTGAGCAGGGCTTTTCTGGGCTCTTGTCCAGCACTAAACATGGAAAATTCCAACAGTCAATCCTGTGCGTGATCAAGCTGTTTGGGATCTTTCAACTTTCAAAACAAACATGAACAAAATGGTGATTTTACAGCAGATATTGTTGGAAAGAAACAATTGGCAAAGCAGGTACCTGGATGAGTTACTCCCTGCCTAAAATCACAGAAACACTGACCTCTGGCTTTTAAAAAAGCTTGCTTCAACTCTAATCTGGGTAATTTGCATAAATTTACATTTGAACAATAACAGGCTCTGTTTCCTGCCTGCCACCTGCATCACACCTGGCCACTTCAGCTGCAAAAATATATGAAATTATGGAAGAGTCACCATTATTCTGAAGCGTTGCCTGGGGTCAGCTTCTCATTTGTAGACTACTGCTAGTTTTCTCCATGAAACTTTTAACAATCTTACCGTAGAAGCTCCACTTAAATTTCAGCCTTTTTGCGGCTTCTGTGCCTAACACATACACACACCATGACCTGATAAAAGTCTTACCTGCACAAGAGCTGTAACAGCATCCACACTCAGAATGGGAAGCTCTGGGTCTGGCCAGTGGAGCTTGGGCAGCAACACAGGGAGAAAACAAAAATGCCTGGCTGGATCTGAAGGAAAATTTTATTAAATTTATGAAGTATTCTAGATCCACAGTTGTTACAGCTATCAGAATTTTGCTTTTCCAAAGTTTAAGTATATTTTTAAGCATCGGGAAAAGGAATTCTTGCTCTCCATGCTCACTGCAGTTAAGCTTAGGGAGTGATACAACCTGCAGGAGCACTTTGGCAGTTTTCCTCCAAACTCAGCTATGAAATAAATTGCTTTGCCTGCAATCCCAGGCCTTGTTTTCCTCTGACTGGTGACAATCTGTATTTGCTAGGCTGTACAACCACACACGTGGCTGCCAGCCCGCTCTGAAAGGAAGGGTAACAAGGCAGAGTGATCCCATTAGCTCCGATTTTTGTTCGTGCTTGTTCCATTTAATCAGAACAGGTTTGTCGTGTCAGTGTGGTGTAAAGGATACATTGTCACATAAAAGCACAGCTCTGAAACACCAGGTGGTGCTGTGTTTTGAAATAAAACTGTTAAGTCAGGCCCTTTGCTTAACTTTATGCAGCAAAGAAAACAGACCAGTTTTACAAATTCTTGCAGCTTTACCATGAAAAACGTGGCTTGTTCAACACAGTATTAACTACTGATACTGCAAATACTATCTAACAGCATCAGCAGTCTTCGGGGTGTCCAGACAAGGAAGAACAAAACCACCTTTAATTGTTGCTTTACCACTGCCTGTTTATTTTCCAGTGGGAAATGCCAAAGCAGCACTACCCAGTGCCCCAGACTGGAGCAGGATCTGAGCTGTGTTATTTCTAGATAAATATTTCTACAGCATAAAAAGTCCAACACATCCTGTCTTGCAGCCAGTTACACACACTGTTCCCTTCCTTTCGCTACCTCTGAAGCAGCAAAATGGAACAACCAGTGAGGCAAACATGGCACAAGTAGCTGTTATTTCACTGCTACTTCTTCTCTCCCTGGGCCAGGAACAGCTGCTCAAGCACACTGGAAAATGACAAATGATACCCAAAATGCTGTTGACAAAAGTAATTTTCCCTTCTGTGCTTTTCATTTAAATTTAGGTAGCAAAAGTGGGTATCATTTGACCGTAATGCATTGTTTTGTGCTTTGCCAGGTCTCTAAATTATCTCTCAGAGGTTTGTCAGCAAAAACAATGCTGATACTATTAAAAAAATCAGAAGATCAAACAATTTAGTGGGCATACTTCAGCCTCAACTACCAAATTTGTTCAAGCACAAAATTCAGTATCAGAGTCTAGATGTAGCCCTGGGTTTACGATATTGAACAAATATGGCATTACTTACTCCAGAGTTCACCAACACACCAGAACCTGAGTGAACGTTCTGATTAATCACATGCAGAGGACACTACATGGCACTGAAATGCATCTACATGCAAGTTACTGCAACAGCAGGCTCACAAATACTTTCTTCATAGTGAAAACACAATTCTCTCTTGATACATGAACTAGTTCAGTTATGGAATGATTTGCTTCAATGTAGAACTCCCCACTTGTACTAGAGAAATACCCATTTCAAAGGACTAATCCCAGAAGTCAAATACAAGAACTGCAAAATATTTCATAAAAGTAGAAACATCTGTATGGATTTTATGGGATTCAGGCACTGTCTATATTGAAGGACATCTCACTCCTTCCCTTAAGGTGTTTTAGCTGTTTGCTGGCAATCAAGTTTGTCTCCACCTCCTTATTATACATCTAATATAAACCTGGCTTTCAAATCTTTGTTATCCTCCAGTTTCACTTGTGGTTACACACAGGAATACCACAATCCAGTAGTGAACTACATAACTCACACTGTAAAAAAGAACTTTACAATTTGTAAGCCTATTTTTAAACTAAAATAACTAGAAGTAAACTTTTATTAAATACGATGCCATTACCCTCACAAAAATTCACAGGAGCTGGCACTTTCAGTCACAACAAGCTCTAGAACTATTTGTACCAATATAATTAAAAATTGATTTAACTGTCCTACACATGTGCTGGGCAAAGGGCTTTTTTCCTACTGCGACTTTCACCGGTGCCAACTGAACAGCTGATTCCTGGCAGTTTTCCTTTGCAGGAAAAACTGCAAATCAAACAATTACCATGCTGTTTTCTAATCAGAATTTAAGAAAAATACTAGAAAACCAATCATGCTCTGTCCAACAGGGTACAAAATCTTTATTCACCAATAAGTTAAAGTGTTCTTATAAATAGATGTTCTAGTCTTTTGTACTCTGCATTTAGCATCAAGATAAGGTTCAGCTATTCCTCGGACTCTGATCCTTCTTCATCCTGGCTGATCTGGAAGTAGCGCAGCTCGTACGTCTCCTTGTCAGACGCAACAACGCGGAGCCAGTCCCGCAGGTTGTTCTTCTTGAGGTACTTCTTGGTGAGGTATTTCAGGTACCTGAAAACCAGGAATTTCACATTAGAAGTTTCTCACTGAACAACCCTTGCTGCTGTCTGCACTCCACCCAAGACATGACTCGGCCCCAAGCAGGGCAACACCTAATAGTTACACCCAGAAATAGAAAACTATTGTATTTAACAGACAAATAAAAACATAGTTTCATTACAGATATGTAAAAATTTATTATTCATTTGACTACACAGTAAAATGCCAGTAACTAAAAGGCACTGGGTAAGTGGTTCTAAAACTTGGTCTAAGGTAAGAGATTCAAGTGCAGCAATATCAGCAAACAAAGAAGGGATGCAGGGAAGAATCTGTACCTCTCATCAGTGCACTCACCTCTTGTGTGTCCTAACAAACTAAACAGTTTAAATCTTCATTTGACTTGAAGGGTTTGTTTGCAACAACCCCCATCACGCACACATTCATTATAATACAACCAATTAAGTAATCAAACAGCCATCTGTGACATTAATTCAGTGTGATTTTAAAGGTCCATCTTCCCTTCACACACTTCTAGGAACCTATATAAAGAATCTCTATTAATATGCTTAGAGTCAACAGTAATTAGCAATCAAAACTTGAGTTTTAAAAACTGTTTTTTAAAATATCTGATATAATAATCTGGTTTAATTACGTGTTTCACTAATATTTACAAGTGCTATGAAGGTTAGAGCTAACACCTCTCCAAGTATCAGAAGTGCACTAATTGAAATTCATTTTGCAGGCAAGAGCTGAATATTAATGTGTGTTTAAAGGATGTGGTTTATTGGCAGATTTGGCAATGTCACGTTTATGGCTGGACTTGATGATCATGAAGATCTTTTCCAAGCTCAATGACTCTGGTTTTGTGTTCAACATCCCACAGTTCAAACCCCTCAAACACAACAGGAGGACATCCATGCTAACCTTTTAGAAAACTGCTTCTCGGACGTCACTGTGATCTTGTTCTTCAGACGTTCAATGTGAACAGCATTGCCCAAGTTTCCAGTTTTCCCATTGACCTTAACCTTCTCCTTTAGGAATTGTTCCTGTTTCAAGATTAAAGAAATAGAACACTAGGGAATGGCACCCTAGGTATGAACTAGGGAAGGGACCCTAGTCAGGTAGCAACATTAAAAACCACCGTTCACTTATGTCCTGACAGAAGTACTAATAGTGCAAAAATGTTTTACAGCATGCAATTACAAAAAATCACTCCATGCTAAAACAGAATTTAATTAAAAAGTTCTATTCATAGACAGGTATGAAGCATGCTGTCTATAAAAGACATATAAAGCCAAATAATTTTTAAATGATAGTATTTTAAAGAACAGCTGATGATTTAACTCACTGAGAATGTAGCTTTTGAACTGCAACTCAGTTACTGCATTAAGGCTTTTATTACAGTATGTGTCACAAGTATAAGCAAAACCACGACTTACAAAATTCCCAGAATCAAAGATTCCATCTTCCACGGGATGGGTCAGGTCAAGGCAAAACTTCCAGGTTGACTTTTTGGATTTTCTTTCCTTTTGCTAAAACACCAAAGAGTTCCCCAGCATTAACAAGCAACGCCGCAAAAAAACTTTTATCCGACCCAAGGGGGGACACACATGGCAGCGGGAGCGCCACCTGGTGGCCAGCGCGGCTCACTGCAGCCGGCTCGGCCCGGCCGCCTCCCACACGAAGCCCTCTCGGGAAAGCCCCGCTCACACCGGGACGGCCGCCGGCTCCTCACCCACCCCAGAGCTCCCCCGGCCGCCCTTGCCGCCGCCTCCCTCTGGCACTCACCGGCGCCATGGCGCTGCCGTCGTGCTGCTGCCGTAGAAAGGAAGTCGGGTCGGCCACGCCGCGCTTTTATAGCCCCGGCGGATGACGTCACCGCGCAGGCGCATGAGGCGGCGCGGGGCACGCCGGGAAGTGCCGGCGCTCCCGGGAAGATGGCGGCCCCGGGCTGAGGATCCCGTGTGGAATTTCCCGGCGTCATTTCCGTGGGACGGGACGCGGCCGCACGCGCGCCTCTTCCTCCCGCACGAGCGGCAGCCGCCCGTTTCCCACACCCCTGGAGGTGGCGGCAAAGCCCCGTGGCAGCCCCACCGCGCTCCCGTCACTGTAACCATCACCAGCTCCCCACAGCACTGACGCTTTTATTATTTCTGGAGCAAAACACACACACGTACAAATCTTTCCCCTGATCTTTCCATGGTGTTGAGAACAGTAACAGAGCTTCCCAAACAGACACCGGAGCTGCCGCCGCGCCCGGCTCCTGCCGGTTATTACAGGGTTGGTTTGTCTCACGAGCAGTAGAACCCGTCATGGCCATCGCTCCCCGTTCCTCCGCGTTTCGGGAGCCACGGCAGCCGGGTTTGCTTACAACAGACAGCACAGGACAAAAGGGGTTCTGCGACACAGCAAAGCACACACAAAACATTTCCTTGGAATTCACAAACCAAGTCACTCTCAGATGCCAAATACTGCAGGGCCACAGTGCAGGTGCTGGAGAGCCTCCGACCACCTCGTGCTGAGCTGCCGATCGCTCCAGGATCCACACCTTCAGTAACATTCCCAGCGGATACTCGAAATATCCTGAACAAGGTCTCTTTATAGCCTGAAGTTTAGTTCTACCGTAACAAACTACATTCTAATTACTCAACCAAAAAAAAAAAAAATAGTGGGATTTATTGAATTTTGAATTCTGTGAGACTGACCTGCAGTAACCATAAGAGTTAGAACTGTCAACAAACTTGACTTCTTTACAGACTATGTAAAATTATCTGTACTGTGAAACTACAGACCGTGCACCATTTCTGGGTACACTTTGGATTAGAAAAACCTGCAAGAGAAACAATGAACTTCAGCTTAAAAAAAAACAGCCCTGAGAACATGGCTCAACCAGCAGGAGCCCAGTTGAAAAACCACCATAAGCAAAAATTAGAATGATCTATTGAATTCTCAAAGTATTATTTGCCAACATTTGAGGCAGGAAACACTGCAGTCTTTCCAATTGTGTGAAGTAGTAAGAGAAACTCAAAGAGCAGGAGCCATTAAAAAACTGCATTATTTGGAGTGGAAATACCTCTCACCACCTCCCTGTGTTCACAGGCTTTACTCTAAGCAATTGCCATCAGCTGTAAGTTGTTTATGCTTTTGACACAATTTAAGTGTTAAGACAGTAATATAGAACAAATACACCAGTAAGATTTGTTTTAAAGTAAAGCTATGAAAGGAGAAATTCCCTAAACACTTCGTTATGGATCTTAAAAATACACATCTCTATGGACTACTGATCACAAACAAAGTTTGTTGCAACGATTCTGACAGGAAACTGAAGCGTCTTGCTTTGGAAAAAAAATGCCTCAAATACATGTTCTAATTTGGAAGCAACTTTTAACCTTACTGAAACTTGGAGATTATGCTTGAAGACATGCTTATGTATTACCTATGGGAAACTTCATGCATGATGCTCTGCACTTCCATGGTGTCTGAAGTGCTTCACAAAGACAACTAAGTATATAAGAACAAACCTATAATGAAGTACTTAATCATTTAAATCTTGCAGAACTGAAGGTTGCAATAGAAGGACATCTGAAAGTCCCGAGGAGGGCTCTTCCAGCAAGCTGGAGGTCATAAAACCTCCATCTCTAAATTGCTGTAGTACCTGAAAACTCCAGTCAGGCCAGGACTCTGCTGCTAGGAACAGGGCTTCAACCAGCCCTGGTCCCAGACAGCTTAGTCCAGGTAACTGCTCAGATTGCAGGCCAGTGGCATCAAGTACCTGTCTTCCAACAAGGTTTTAGAGGACAGACAGGCACCTGAAAATAGACTAAAGCACTACCAGAGCAAGGACAAATTCAAGTCTTGTAGTTTTCAAGCATATTGGAAGTATTTGTAATATGGTGATAGAACTTGCATGAGTTTGACATAGCAACCTGTGACTTCCCATGTGACACCACACAGCTCAGCTTGCTGTCAGCACCATCAGTAATGGTTTCAGTCACCTCCAAAGCCAACAAAGCCTGACTGCCAGGTACCAGCTTGATGGGGAGGCAGAAAGGAGCATAGTGCGGGCTAGCCTGAACTGTTCCTCATCCACTTCAGAACTACTCTGGAAGCATTTCAATCTACAGCTTCTTTTAAAAGCAGCTTTGCCATTTCTATCAAGGTGCTATTTACAGAGTTCATCGGCAACATTTTTTGTGCTAGGCAAGAGCATGTGGCAGGTCCTCCCTCTGCCAGGTGTCCCAGGTAGCTGTGCTTTATTACCAAAGTGTATTTATTGCTGACTTTACCTTCACTGGCACTGCTCTCCCTGGCAAGGGAAGTCTGTGGAAAACGCATGCTTTTGCCACCTGCATTACACCTCCAAGGCTTGCTAAGCCCTGCCCCAGTGTGTCCAAGGGCAGGTCAGGACAGTTGCCACAAGCCCTTTGGGGACTAGAGAGTACAAACTATGAAGCTGAAAACATTTTAAGCAGTAAAGAGCAGCATGAAGTCTGACTCTGGCTGCCAGTAGTGTGAATTGTGCGTGCTGTCCCGGGCAGCTCCCGTGTCATCCTCCATCAGCCACTGAGCATTAAGGCAAGTTCATGAAACAATTTATCAACTGTGAAGAGAAGTCTGAGCCATGGACTAAGGAAGTTTCCCCACTCATGAAGAGTCATCAAGTCTTAGAATTCAAGTTGAATGCCTTAAACAGGAGCAGGCTAATTATCCTTCCATAACTATTGCTGTGAAGCCTTGTTAAGCTACTAAATAGTCAGAGGCATGCATGCGTGTGGCTATGACTCAGAACTCCCCAGGATAGGAGCCAGCTTTCCTAACTAGGTAGCAAGTTATTTACTTTTATAGTGAATCCATAGTTGTTCGGTATTGTCTGTCAAGTTAATGTTTTGAAAAGACAATAGTTTTGTTTTTCTTTAAAAAGAATCACATGCATTTAGTTTAGGCTCAATGCTACAGTTTGTCCCACTTTCTAAAAAACGTGTGGTCCCTGTGCTACAAAAATACGGTCTGAACCTGAAGGTTAAAACCTAAAGCTGGAAGCACTGCAACAGATTCCCATGGAGTTTGTCACCCTTTTATAGCTTAAGATAAATATAATAAAGGAAAGCAATTGAACTGCATTTTTCTATTTTATTTTTCAAGTCTGACAAAGGCCTCGAGTGAAAGTCTATAGCTTTAACATCCATTCTCACCTTTGTGTCCCCTTGACCTATCTATGTCTTATCTACTCAATATTCCAACGGCCTGCCTAAACCACAGGTAGGCTTTTTTTTTAAACCATTTTATCGTTACAATAAGCCAACAAGTTGGCAAAGAAGAAAACAGAGGTAATACAGTTTAGTTGCACATGGCCACTGGGGCTTGGTCAAGCCAGCTGGCATTTCTGATCACTTGAGTTTCTTGGTCTGAAAGTTGCGATTGGCACCTACAGTTCTGCAAGAGTCCCAATCCACAGAGTACTTAAGCTTTAAAAAAAGGGGGAAAAAAAGCTACTTTTATTGTCAGTTCTACCTAAAGATGTCAAGAAAAATACTATTTGTGCTCTAGGTCACTTTATAATCCTAGATACCTACCAGCTTATCTAAAAGCCCCTGAATACTGTATTTTGTCTGTTCATACAGACAAACACTGTTTTGCTCAAGCAAATAAAAATATATCCACTAGTAACACCTGATTGGTTTCTTAGATCCATAGCTGAAACCCACAGGAATGTTAAAATAGTTACAATTAAGGAATTAAAATCTCAGTGATTTTGAAAACTGCCAGTTAGCCTGCAACACTAATCCAGAATCCAGCACTGCTTTTTAACAATTCAAAAAGGAAATGAGGTTGCTTGTGAAGGCCAGAGCTTTGGTGACAATAAGGACCAAATTTATAGATCTGTGGTTTGTCCAGACCTGAGCAGTTGCCCGAGCCTGGCGATCTTCTTTACTTGCAAGGCTTTATGGCTACAGCACATTCTTCATTCATTGCACTTATGACAGATATCTGAAAGAGAAGACACAGAGGTGAGCTCCAGCCCAGGCCACAGGAAGTGCTCCTACAAGCTACAGACTGTCACATTTTAATATCCATCCCATCTCTTTTTGAGTGCTCCAGTACAAATGTCCTTCAACATCTTGAAGGACCAATGCTCACCCTTCACAAAGGCACCCATGTAACCCACTCTTCACAAAGAGATACAAGTGGTCAATATCAGAGTAAGACTTCTTCATCATATCATCAAGTGGGATTAACTATAACTGTTCTTGTCTGCACTCCCTACTCACCTGCACATCTTCATTGGCATTGAATTTTCCTTCTATTTCTTTGCCAAGATCCCCTTCTGGCAACTTTAGATCCTCACGAACTTCACCACTTTCTGTCAGCAGCGAGAGATACCCATCCTGAATGCCTATCAGCTGCAACGAGAAGTTCATTTTTAGAAGTCTAACAACAGCAGTCATCAGCAGGTAGTAGCTTAATATAAGCAGAAGGCAGCGAACTCTACCTGTTACAATAATTCTTTAGTACTCTGTTTGTAACAGTTAAGAACCTTATTTCAGTCCATTTTAAACAAAAGTTTAGAGGGCTAAGAGTTAGAGCAACTATGGCAAAACCCAGTCAGCTATCAAGAACCAACAGAACCCTGCTGGTTACTTCCTAGTAGGTGGGACACTGCAAACCCCATCTGTGTGATTTAGGAACTGTACTGCTTCCAGGTCACTGGTTCAGCTTTCTTATCTGTAAATTAGAAACAATAACTGGAATGGTGTTTACTCAACAGCACTGCTTGTAGAAAGTGTACAAAGTACACAACAGTGTATCTATACAATTCTATACCTGCATTTCTACAGTGAGATACTATCATTTACATTAAACACTAATGAATAAATTAGGGAGCATCCACCAAGCCCTGAACCACTTTTATAATGTTCTTTACAGCCTAACCAAAAGCCTGGGCTAAGGAGAACGGCTACTTTGACACAGCAGGTTGGGGAATTTGGAACCCATAACAGTAAATCCAAAAAATCAGAATTCCAGAACAACAGAGAAAGATCACCAAGATAACATTAAGAATTTCTTGGAAAGTCTGAGCCCTAAGACAGGCTGGTCACACTTTATTCCAACAGCATCAGCTGTCCCGAAGAGTTGTTAAAACACTGAACTTGGCCTTTGTCATGCAACTGCAGCTTTCCAGATGATGTGGATGTGTCAGTTCCTGACCAGAACTATTCCCAATACAACAGGAAGATTGCAAACAACAAAAAGCAACTCAACCTGAACTGTGCTTTAAGAGCTCACTAACCATATCACAGAAGGCATTACAGAAGTTGCTCCCTTCATACATATATTTCAGTGCAGAGTTCGACAGCTTCAAAATTATTTGGTATCAACTAAAGGCACTTTCCACACATAGAGCAGGAAACACTTTGGCAAGTTAGAACTGGCATCAGATGCAGTTAAAGACTGTTTTGAGGATTTATCTACCCCATGTTAGAGTGAAACTATAAATGACAATTTATACTTAGATTCAAATTTAGTTATGTGAGATCTTGATTATCCTTTAACTAATATTAACTTGGAGCACAGATAAACTCTCTCCATATTCTAAAGGAAGCCAGTATCACAAAGAATCAAGAAGTGACCTTAGAACAATAGCTAGAAAAAGCATAGTTATGAATTATGCCTATTACCTGTCATGCTTAAAGACTGCTACTCTAACCCAAGGCTGTTTATACACTAAAGAGCTCTCTCTCCATCAGTGAGTTTCGACAGTTTTAACAATTCAGTAAATGCTATGGGTTCAGCTCTATCGTGTCTAGACAGGCAAGTTCCATTAATTCTGACAACAGCACTTTACTGAGAGGCAAATTTGGGGATGAAGAGAATTTATGTGTGGTATTAAGAGTACAAAGCCTCATATGACTGTTAACTCACCTGGTAATCATTCCTCTTGATATTTGGAACATCCATGTTATGAGTTGATGGGCAAATATCTTCGTATTTTTTACCAGTGAAGATATCAATACCAACCAAATGGACCTGTAAGGGTAGAAAAACAACTTCAGTTACTGCTGCTGCTGGAGAAGCAAGATGCCATTGCCACCGGTATCGCTGGTTCTACTCCGTCTCCTATGAGATCATGTGCAATCCCAGATTCTGCCTCAACCCTTTACTTGTGGTATGAAAACATCCCTCACATGGAGAGGAGGCCTCTCACTCCCTTCCACAACACACTACAGAAACCCTACATGAGAACAAGACCAGCCGCTCTTATCTTTCACTGCCTTCTGTACATTTACAGCAAGCTAAAAGCTCACAGTGGTTAAGAACATGTTTAAGATCTAGTTATTCTGAGAAACAGGCAGTGGAGGTTAAGGGAAAGAGAGGTAGTCATGTACAGAGATCACAGCAGCTCCCACCTCACTTTATGCCAGCAGCACTTCTTGCTGCAGCTAGAGCTTAGATGACCAGTTTAACCAGTTCTTCTCAAGTCCTTTCCCTCTCACAACTGTTTCTGTATTTAAGAAAATCGGATCTGCCTATTAAAAGAAGCTGTAAAAAAAGGAGAAGGAGAAAGAAAAAAACCTAGGAAGAGCTTGGTATACTCTAACTTGGACAAATCCCAAATACTCTACTCCCCTACATATACCACACAACATTGTGGAAACTTACAAATCTCCTTAGCCTGTGCTTGTAACAGATCTCTCTCTAAACTCTGATATACCCACCACAAAGTGTGGCTGAACGAATGAATGAAGGGGGATTCCATCCTTGCTCCAAGCTCTGGACAGCTGCATGAGCCAACTGCTGGGGCAGCCGGGCTGCAGCCCCAGACAGCGGCTAAGAACCTCCCTGCTGGGACACAGGCACTCCTTTCTCAGTGCTGGAACAAGGAAAGAAGCTGCGAGGCAAAGGCAGCAAAACAGGGCCAGAGCAGGCCCACAGAGTAACGAGTGTCCGCCGAGCTCTGGATTATGTAACACAGCACGGGCACTCCTGGTCTAACATTGCAATAGTAAAAGTCTGCCGGCACGGGCAGCACAGAAGTGCTCTGGTGGGTAGCGACAGCACAACCCAACCACGCCCTAACGATTTCATCAGCCCCCCTTCCAGAACTTACTCTACCCCCACTACAGAAACTGGTTTTGTCACTATAAGCGTTAAAGCTTTTTTTTTTTTAAAAAAAAAAAAAAACGTTAACGAGTTAAAGTTGGGAGAAANGGTTTTGTCACTATAAGCGTTAAAGCTTTTTTTTTTTTAAAAAAAAAAAAAAGCGTTAACGAGTTAAAGTTGGGAGAAAAAAAACAATCCCCCATCCTCGATCCTTCCTGCTTTACATGACTAGGAACGCTTGAGCCAGCTCTGGACTGATGAGACACCGCTGCGAGAAAGGCAAAGGCAGGACACTGAGCCAAATGAAACGCTACACCCTTCCCCGTCGGCCAGCCGGGAGCCGCAGGAGCGCACACTGCGGGCTGTGCGACAGCCGGGCCGGCAGCGCTCACCTTGGCGTGGCCGTGCTTGCCCGTCTTGGAGGTGGACATCTCCACGATCTTGCAGGGGCGCCCCTTGAGCACCACGAAGCCGTTCTTGCGCAGCGCCGAGCACTGCATGGGGTAGGTGGAGGAGGCGCCGGCATCGCCCGTGGTGAAGTCGAGCTCGTCGGCCATGGCGGTGCGAGGGGGGAGGGCTGGCGGCGGAGGGGGCTGCGCGGCAACGAGAGAGGGTCGGCTCGGAAACCGGCGGTGGGATGGGGTGGCGGGGAGGGAGAGACAGGGACGGACACGGACCCAACCACCCACCGCGGGGAGCGCAGGTCGG
>VZRN01001146.1:584964-624389 GCA_013397935.1 Dasyornis broadbenti
TCCCGCGCCCGCCCACTCGAGCGCGCTGGCCACGCCCCCTCGCCGGCGCCTGCTGGGGGCGGGCGAGCCCAGGGCGCTGCCGAAGCGCCGCTCATCAGCCGCCAGGCGGCGCCGTGCACCGCCTCCTCCCCACAGCCCACACCCTCCTGACGCCATCTTGGGCGGCTGAAGCGGTCCCTGGTGCGTCAGGGCTTCTCGGGCACGGCGCTGGAAGTTACGCTAATATGGGTGGGGAATTTGTCTCCCCAAAGTGTCCTCAAAGCCGTGTGAGCCGTGCATGACTGTTCACACAAGGTTCCTTTGGTCGCCTCCTGTGCTCCTTCTCAGAATAATCAGAAATGAGCGTTTTGAAAGCCTTATAATCAGCCAAAAGGGATGGATATGACTGAGATCCTTACCGAGGGCTTCTGTTTGATATTCCATTAATAGTGGAATTATTAGCACTGGAATACTGTGTCCAGCTCTGGGGTCCCCAGCATAGGAAAGAAATTGATCTCTTGGAGGAGATCCAGGGGGGACCATGAAAATTATCCTCTGTAAAGAAAATCAGAGTCAGGGTTGTTCAGCCTGGAGAAGAGAAGGCTCCAGGGAGACTTTGTTGCCGTATTTTCATATATAAAGGAGGGTTATGTGAAAGACAGAGACTTTTTACCAGGGCCTGTAGTGACAGGAAAAGGGCCAATGGTTTCAAAATGAAAGAGGGTAGGTTTGGAAAAACCATGTTCAGAAAAACTGTGGCTGTCCCATCCTTGGAAGTGTTCCAGGCCAGGGTGGATAGGGTTTAGAACAATCTGATCTAGTGAAGGATGTCTGTGCCCATGACAAGGGTTTGGAATAGATGATCTTTTAATGAGTTTTCCAATCCAAAATATTCTAAACTATGGCACAATCCTCATCCTGTCCAACACCCACCCCCTGCACTGTTTCAGGAGATGTCTGTGGCCATGGAAGCCTGACCATGAGATCCTGAGCAAAATGAGGGCAAAGGACTATTTTTACTAAAACCCTCCTTAGTCAGATGTTGTAATACTTCGAGATCTTTGAACAGATTCACCTGGAGCTTTCCTGTGGAACTGCTGGCAGATGGGCCCCAGCTCTGCAGATTGCCCTGCACATCACCTACAAACATGACAAAAACAGGAACATGCAGAAATTTGGTGGCAGCAGTGTCAGCACCTGCCTCAGCCATCACCACCACAGGCTGCTATAGGCTGTCCTATGTTTTTTGCCTTGAGACCCCGAGTTTGCCATCTGTGCTCTAATGAGGTGGCAACACATGTCACTTTTAACATTGCATTTTTAAATGGTTCATCACGAGATGTTTTACTTAATTTGTGTTAGTCTTTGTGATCTGTTTGCTTGTGGTCCCACCCTTGGTTACACAGATCCCAGCAGAAATTGTAAAAGTAAGGAGTTAAGTTTGGCTCTCATTTACATGGGGCCACTTCATAAGGCCTCATTATTGTCTCTCTCCTTTACTTGAGCTTTCCTTGGATGATGCCTCACCCAGCCTGCTCTGGAGATGATACACTTTATCTTGCCCGTTTTACTGCTGTCTCAGTTGATAAGCAGAATCTGGGGCACGCTGTTAAGTGTTTTAACATGTGCAGTGTGTATTTGTTTACCTGTAAGTGTGTGACAAGTTGCACACGCTCTAGGGCTTTTTATCTTCTAACAAAATACTTTGTGAGAAAATGACCAACTGCTCTCAACCCAAACTGCAGCATCTTGGGGCTAAGTACTATTGATAATTTTTTTTCTCAAGTACCAGTTGATAAATTTGGTTGATTTTCCACAATTAACAGATTCATTTTGAATTACTTGAGAGATCTTCTGGGCTAAATCAAATAATTTTACTGAAGTGCAGCTGTAGATGATATTTGTTTTTTCAGACACAAAACAAATATTCCAAGACAGCCATTATTTGAGATTCAATAAAAAGCATTGGAAATCCAATCCATCAGTCATTACCTGCAGGCGTTATTCCTTTCTCTGGATCAACATTTATTTTCTTAAATGTGTTTCTTGATAGTATTAATAAGATTATCCCACTTTTCTATACAAGAACAGCAATTTGATTCAAAGCATATTTGTAGATAAAATACTACAGCCTTTCACATTTAAAAGTATTTTCTTTCCCATGTTGCACTGCTGGACCACTCACACACCTTTTCTTTCAAGTACGCTCAGGATGTTATCAAGCTTTGCTTCTCCTATCTGCGTCTTTAAGAAATGAAGAGGGGTTAGAAGACTTTTAGAAGGTTTAAACTGAGTTGCGTCTGTCCTCGGTTATGTTCTGGAGAAGTGTCTGATGCCCTAAAATGCTTCATCAAAGCCAAGCTTTGAGAATATGCATTTCAGCCAGCACAGGGGTAAACATCCCACCTTGTTTCCAGCCAGCCCACTGGAAGGCAGGAGGTGATGTTTAACCCCTGGGCCCTGTGGTCAGGCCACACGATTAGAAATAACAGGTCATGAGCACAGAGGTGTAAACAGCCCTGTTCCAGCCTGAGCAGTGCCTCTGTTTCAGCTGCTGAGCTGACAGAGATCCCACCGTGTCCTGACTCGAGGTGAGGCTTCAAACTGGCTTTTGGCCACAGCCTTGAGCAGGACGTGAGAGAGGCTGTGGATCGGGGAACCCTCTCCACAGGACAGTGCCAAGCTCAGCAGGCGCTCAGAGCTGCTATGGACAGTGTGTCTGTGTGGCAGGAATGGAGCCAGGGACCCTCTTCAGTGACCGTGCCATAGGCACGCACTCTGTCCCAGGCACTGCTTTATTCCTGCCGTTCATCATTGCTTCCTGCGCCGAGCCCATGTCCGAATACCCAGGGAGTTACCTGTGCACACACTGACGATCAGAGGCAAGCGGTGACAGTGCAGTGACACTGTGAGCTGGCGGGAACCGCTATTATTGTAACTTCCCCACGGGCAAGAAGGAAGGCACAAAGTTAACTCCAGCTGTTCCCTCCTCCTGGGGCTGCAGCAGTGCTGGAGCAGTGATATCGCACCCACGACCTGTGGGGACCCGATGCTTTTCACAGTCACAGCGCTGCTCTCTCTCCTAAACAGAGTGCAGGGAGGCAAAACCACGGAACACTATCCAAGCCTCAGTCCGCAGTTGTATCTACAGCCTGTAAAATTTAAGGGCTGCTGATCTACAGCCAGGATTTATTGCCTCAGTGCTGGGGAAGAGATTCCTTCCCTTTCAGCACAGCTACTCAGACTGTGCCTCTGGGTAAAATTTACCAGTGTTGCTTCAGGATTCAGTGAAACGCTTGAGCACAATCAGTTACCTTAAATTTAATCTGGTGCTTACACATTCTGCTGGATCCAGACCTGATGTCCTGCCTTGAAATTCCTCAGCTCGCGTAGATTTCAGTGAAAGATAAGGACATCGAACACCTCAGAAAATTCATCATACCTGAAAGGCTTTGTCCCTGCATACGTCGTACTTGGGTTAGCTTCATCATTATCAGATGTTTGCCTTCAGAGTTAGAGGGTATTGCTTCTCAGTGATGAAAAACAAGTTGAAGTGAGGCAGAAAAACCTGTGATAAATTAGTGTGGAGAGCATTAATGGGGCCAAACGTCCTGAGTTTATTGAATTAGGGAAGTCAAACTAATTTTAAAATTAAGCTTAGAGAGTGGGAGACTAGATACCGTTGGCACAACAAAAAGTCTTAATGGCTGTCGTCTCAGCACATTAGGAAAACACTGTCAAAGCTCTTGCTGACAAGATGCTTTCTCAGGGATTATTAATTATATTGCAATATTAGCCAGGGATGGTATGAGAACATATTTAGCACGTTAACTAAAATGCAATGACCATTTAGCTAATAAGTTTGACTCGGTCTTTTAAAGTTTCTTAATGATTAGCAACTTAGTAAAACTGTAATGGTGAGAGATAAAAATAATGATTCAATAAGCTGTGTCTGAAGAACAAGTTTTAACTGGAACTTGCATGTAGCAAGGGTAGATAAAGTGTACAGTCCTAATTACTGGCCTGATGGGACAAGACAAAAGTAAACAGATCTGCAGATGTAGCTGACTCTAATGACCCTGTCCTGTGTTGGCATATGGTTAAAGTGCTCTTGTGATAGTTCAGCCCAGCTTGATCCTGCCACTGCAGCCATGAGGAGGACAAAGGGTCAGCAGTGTCGAACTCTGCTCATCCTGTCCCAGGCTGGAAAGAGAGAACTCCCTTACTTTCCACATGGCAGCTGCTGCAAGAAAACACAGCCTGACACTCCATTTTCCTTAGGTGCCTCTGAACTCCCACACAGCTCTTCTGGGAAGTTCAGCGCTGTAGCTATGGGCAATGTTAACGCTGTGGGCTTTGTTAAACTAGTTTATGTCCCCCACTACAGTAATTGGATCAGGCTTTCATTCACCAGTGACACAGGCAAATGAGGACTGACTGCTCAGTGCTGATCAATAAATGGCCTCTCACTGCTGAGTTGCTGGCAGAGTCACTGATGCCCCGCAGACATTAGGAAGAAGTTTAGCAAATAGTTTTGGACCCCCTGTATGGTCACTGGGAACCCAGCCTGGCTGGGCCCTCGGAGCAGGAGGTTCTGCTTTGAACTCCACCTCTCCCCAAATGCTCCTCCTGCCTCTTCTGCCTAGAGAGACCCGAGCACCAGATTTTAGGCTGCAGAGTTCATCCTGGCACAGAGACAGCTCCTGCTGGCTTCAGGGATGCCTCCAACCTCACCTCTGGATCACTCATTTCAATGGGATTTGGCTGAGGGCTTGCACAGCTTTTACCATCTATGGGACAAATGTGTCCTGCTAGGAAAACAGCTCCCATCTAGCATTGGATGTACGTCTGAGATATATAGAGGGGGAGAAAACAGCACACAAGCCAACACATGCCATAGATGTTCACCATTTATCTAACAGACATAGATAACAATGCTGATAGCAAGAACTCTCCTTTTTCCCCCTTTTTGTACATTCAGACAATCCATTATAATATTTAACTTACAGTAAACATTGTGGAGAGCTTCCAAGCCTGCTGTGGCCGCCGGTCTCACCTGGGGGGGACCTGTGTGCAGCACACAGATGGACAGCTCGACGCAGACCTGCGCCCCAGCTCTACTGCTCTCTCCTCAGCCCCAGCCTGGGCCTTGGTTCCAGCAGCCCCGCATGCCCCATGTCAGACCTGGGTCACCCACCACTGCAGCACATGACAGCAGTGACCCAGTTCGCCTCTGGTTAAATCCCAGCAGTTACTCCAGCAAAGCTTTTGGTGCAATCTTACTGCTTCAGTGCACACACCAGGGCCAGACATTTCTCGCAGTGGACCTTGTGGCTGCTCTTCCCGTCACTTGGAAGTGACCAGAATTTGCTGTAGGGTCTTAAGACCAAGAGAGTAAAGTCTACAAAGGAAAAAAGTTTAGGCACACGGAAAGGAGCTTGAGACTCCCCTAAAACCAAACGCATAGCAGTAGCATGATCCTCCTCAGCCCATTTATTCCGTGCTTTTCATTATGCTTAATCCTCTGTTACATTTTGGCCACTGCTATACCAGCAGCTGCGGTGAGCACACAGCGACCAAGCAATGCTGGTGTTTAATCTCTAAATAAATAATGGGTTTCTACCCCGAGAAAGTTACTAGAAAGTAACCTAGTATCACAACAAGGAACATGCAAATCTTAAAAGTCAAGCAGAGACCAGGCTTTTACAATGGTTCCAACATAGCCCCCAAAAAAGGAAGAAAAATCCTTGGAGTTTGATTCTGCCACATAAAAGTGTCTCATAAATAAGCAAAAGGAGCACAAACAAGGCTATGGGAACAGAACGACCTCCTGATTGCACACTATCTTAGCTGAAGCACACCCAGCCAGCAAAATGCTAAGTGATGCAAAGTGGGAGTTGGATAAGTGGCACCTTCCAGTTAACCTTCCAATATCCATTTCTTCTTTGGGTCATCATTAACTGTTGCTCTACAGGCAGCCAGAGCCCTTGGCTGGACCTGGAGACTGTGGGTCTTGAGCACTGTATGAAATGAAGGGAAGGCAGGTGCAGAAGGGGAAGGAGGTGTCCTGGAGATGGTCACACCATGGAAGGGGTGGCAGCAGGACTTGAGTCTCCTCACATGGAGACCAGGAGTACCCAGGCCTCTTGTGTTGTCAGTGTTATGCTGTGCCTTGTGCTGCAGCAGGGAGAAGGGAGAGAGGAGAGGCTTCATGGGAGGAAAGAGGGAGCTAAATAGCCTGGCTGAAATGTAAGAAAAATGCCCATCAGCCCAACCACAGTTTCTAAGACTCTCCTAAAAAATATTGTGACTGAGAAATCCTTATGAGATTGGACAACATTTCCATAATGCACAGATAGCAAAGCAAGTCTGGTACATCCCAGCCAGTTCAGGTGGGATCCACCTTCGTCTTCTGCAGAAGCAAGAGTAAGGGGGAGTTTGCTCCACCTGTTTTCTTTAGCACCTGGGGTGATCAGTGCTGTGTGCTGGTGGCACAACTGCACTAGCAGTTGGATTGTAAAGGCACCAGGTCACTCAGCAGAATGAAGCAGAGAGATGGGGATAAAAAGGTGAAAACATGAGGCTGCAGCATCAGCCAGACCCCTCTTTCCTTCATTTCAGCTAAGAGATGGCCCTGCTCAATGCCAACTGGTAAGATCATTGTCCCACTGGGCTCTTCCAGCAGGGCATGGAGACACACATGTAACACACTCTTCTGGTCCTTTCCCTGGCTCCTCCTCCAGCCCAGTTGTACCAAGTGTCTCAGAGTAAAATGCCAGGTTAGCACCTATGGCTGGGAGGTGTGAACCATGGCAGCCAGAAGGAATCCAATGGATGAGTCCTCCTGGTCTGCCAGCTGCAAGGTTTTTGTGAAATGAGACTTTTGCCCAACATTCTTCCCATGGTGCCTGAAGAAGATCCATGCCCAGTCCCTCCTCTCTGGGTGCATGGGGTGTCTATGCCTCCTCACTGGCTCGCAGGTCTTGCAGCTCAGTCATGGCTTTGGCCGAGAGCTTCTTGCGGCGGAACACGGCTGCAATCTCCTCAAAGGACTTTCCTTTCGTCTCTGGTACTTTGAAGTACGCGAACAGAAAGAAGAGGAGGAGCAGACCCGCGAAGATCGCAAACACGTATGGTCCACACAGATCCTGCAGTAGGGAAGTGGGAACAGGGGACACCACCATCAACACCACAGGGATGGCTTCCCCTTCCTACCCCAGCTGGCTGAGGTGCGCAGCCAGACTAGGGGATGGAGATCTGGGAGGCATATCTGCATCCTGCTGGGTTGCTTCGGGAGCCCAGAAGTGGGGTCATGCCAGCCGTTTATTTGTATGATTTGAAGGATTTCTTACCGCTATGTATTGGAAACACATTCCCACGATGAAGTTGCACGCCCAGTTGCAGAAGCCAGCGACGGCGATGGCAGCAGGACGTGGGCCTTGACTGAACAGCTCGGCAACGATAAACCAGGGGATGGGCCCGGGCCCCACTTCGAAGAAGACGACGAAAAGGAAGATCGCAACCATGCTGACATAGCTCATCCAGGCAAACTGGCTCTGCAAGAGTTGGGTGTTGTAGTCCCAAAGCATCTCTCATTAATTATCACTAATTACTTTATTTAGGCTTATTTTTCAGAAATTTCTTTCTATTCAGACAAATGGGGACTGGATGTGAATAACTAAGGCTTTAAACTTTTGTGCTGACTGGACATGTGGTACCAGCCTTGCTGCTTGCAGGAGTTCATAGCTGTCAGTTCAGCTGTTGCTTTGAGCCCTCTCCTTGCCTGCAGCTCAGCAGAATGAGGCAGAATGGCACCCTTTAATAACCAAGGTGTTCAGCAAAGGTGGCCACCCCTTATTTGTTTTTTCATCGTGACAGGGGCTTGCACCTGTAGTTTAGACTGACTTTGGTGGGATCTTCTCTTGTTTGCAAACAATGAAGAAAAAATGGAGAGAAATCCTTACCAGAAGCACAAGTCCAACTGTCATGGCCACAGCACTGACTAACATGCCCATCAAACCAGCCAGGAACAGGGACCGCCTGCCTGCCTTCTCCACCAGAAAGACCTGTAGAAAAACACGCAGCAGCTCAGTGTCCAGGACCACTACTCTCAGGATCATTAGCAATAATCAACCTGTTATCTCCTTCCCTTTTAGTTCTCGTGGTAGAGATTTATTTGCTGGTTTCCAAGTGCCAGAAACTCTGCTGGTGGCTGTTGGGGAGCCAGCCTGAGCAGTCACCCTGCCAAGGGCAAGGCAAAGGCACATGAGCCAGTGCATTTCCAAGCTCTCTGGACATCCCACCCTTCCTATGCATGAATTGCTGACTGTGGACTTTTTCTCTCTCTCTTTTTCTTTTTTTCTTCCAGGAATTAAAAACATACTAGGTCTGCATTAGATTGAAATCAGCCTTCATAATCTAGCATGATTCATGTCGCATTACAGGCCATTGCATCTTGCCTATCCCAGGGCAGGGATAGTTGTGTAGCAGTTGCAGTCAGAATTTTTCCTTTAATCACTCTCATACTCCTTTTGCTTCCCTGGTAGTCACAAGGCTTCATTTGCTCTTCCTTAACTTGTCTTGGTGGACTCCAGTCATCTCACCCAGCTTTTGACAAATACCTAAGTCTGTACCAGACACCTCACCTGGTGGGGAGCTGTAGATCCCTCCAGAGGACAGGGCAGCTGGCCTGGCCTAACCGTGCACCAGCCTTTGAGCCTGTCTGCTCCTTCCCCTCTGCTCAAAAGGACACCTCTGGCCAGCAGCTCCACCTTTCCTGCCATTACAGCCATGATTTACACTTCCAAGAGACTCTCTTTTGCGGGAGGCAGTTCATGTGCTGACACGTGAAGTTGCAGAGGGTGAATCTGTGCTCCCTTCTCCCCTTGCCAAGGTCCACCCAGATGCCAGCACTTCTGTCTTTTGATCAGGGTCTGTCACTTATTGACAAAGGCAGGTAATTTTTAAGTGCTTATGGCCAAAAGAAGCAAAGAGCAAATGCCCAAGGCTGCCAATATGACAGCCGTGGGGTGGGGATTGAACTGCAGGACACCCTCCATGCTGAAGAAAGACTTCTTCCAGCTGCACACCTCTGTGCCTCATTTCACAATTATACATCACATTTTCTCGTCAGTACAGGGCCTGTGATGGACTTTCTCTAAAACAGGTTCACCCCAAGGCCTCCTATCTCACATGTGCTGGAGTACAAACAGTTTGGGTTGGAAGGGACCTTAAAGTTCCAACCAGTTCACCCAGTTCCAACCCTCTGCATCATGTTGATGGAAGTCTTTTACTCCCTAAATCTCTTGAAAGATATGAGGGAAATGGGCTTGGCATTTCCTGATCTTATATTAATGGCCACATTATAAAACTAATTGCCAACTGATAGGAATTGTGATAATCCTCTCAGGAGAGAGACTAACAAAGGGAAAGTCTGTGGAAATGGAACCATCCTTTTATTGCTGCAGAGCCCTGCCTAGATAGGACGAGGATAGGTTCTGGATTACTTTTATTACTGTGGAATAGTCTTGGATATCGCTCATGCAGGTGCTATGTACATACAGAAAACAGTTTGAAAGATAACAGGTAAGAGCAGACTGTGAGCTGGTGACTTCCTCATCACAGCCTGCTCCCCTGCCTGTTCCCTGGGGGAATAGGACCTGCAGAACTGCCAGTCTCAAGGGCAACTTTTATTTTGGGGGAAAGTGCTGAGTTTTCAGAGCTTCCCTGAACACAGGGGTGCAGTTTCTACTCACGAGGCATTTAGCAATGCTGATCGACAGCAACATGCTCTAAGTCAAGGCTTGAATTTTCAAATGAAACTTGCCCAGGGAATGATTTTTCCCTGTAAGGTGTTCAGGGTTAGTCCTGCAACACTGCAAATCCCAGCCCCAGGATAAAATTGTGTTTCAAAACCACAACGTAGGTTACGTGTCTTTGTAGTCCAGGGGGCAGAAGTATTTACTTACAGAGATAACAGTGAAGACTGTGTTCACCACTCCAACACCGATGGTTGCATAAACTGGTTGGTCAACCCCAGCTCTCTCGAAAATGTTTGTGGAGTAGTAAAAGATCTATCAAAATACATCAAGATGAAGGATTAGGCAACAGGGCTGATGAAACTTTTTGTTCTCGTGAGGGAAGAGTTGCTCTTGCTTGACTGAGACGTGGCGTAATTTAATTATGATTAATTTTTCAACTTTTAATGGCTTGTTATAATAATTAAAGCTGAAAATTTCAAAGGAGCCTGAGGGAGTTTAAAATCCTGTTGAAATTCCCCTCTTGACTACTGCATTTGCACGTTAAAACTGTTTTCTTCTATGTAGCCCATGTTTAATCTTAAAATCCAGATCACCAGCACTGAGCACTGAAGACAAATATCTTAATATGACAGAGTTTTACATGAATTTTAAAATATTCTCATTGCAATGACTCCCATTTCTTCCTTCTCTTCAAGAATAAGATGATTCCTTTCTGGTGAAAGTTAAGGGCAGGAGGTAAATGGGTGGCTGACCCAGTGGCAGGTGGATGGGGTGGGCATGGCCTGGAGCCAGCTAGGCTGGGCATCCCTGTGTCAAATGGGGATTTCTGGTATTCCAGGAGGTGATGCAAAAACTGTTTAGCTAAAAATGGCTAGAAAATAGTGATTCTGGGGTGAGAATTCTGTCACTGAAGAGAGCAAATTGCTGATGAACTTGGGTAGGTGGATGGTCATGGGAGGGCTCAGCATGGGCCTGCTGTGCCAGCTGGTTTTGTGCTGGACTCCCTCCCACCTTTGTCCCCTCCTGCCCTCCCACAGCCAGCTTGGCAGGGACTGAGGAGCCCACTGCAGCCATGGGAAAGCCTTCTTTCATCCTTGCAAGGCTTGGATGGAGCCAGAGCTGCCTTTACATGCTGAACATGGATTTCTTGAAAGACAAACATTTTGGGGAGACTCACCGCATTGATTCCTGAGAACTGCTGGGATATTTGCACCATCAGCGCCACAACGACAGCCTGCCTGTACTTGGAAGAGGTGAAAAGCTGTCTTATGGAGACTTTCTTCTCACTAGCAGCTTCTTGCTTTTCCTTTTCCATCTCTTCAATCTCTTTCATCGGATCACAATTTCCTCTAAGCCTTTTCAAATCTTAGGGAAAGAAAAGATTGACATTTTATTTTCAGTAGTAGATAAGGTGTAAGCATGGACAAGAATCTCTTTAGCTAAAACTGAAGGTAAGCCAACCACATGGACAGCTGTGTCCTCTTGCTCTCAGGGTTCCTATGGCACATCCAAGGATCCAGGGTGTGTCTGCTTAGTCAGGGGCAGCAGCACATAAGCTCTGCACATCAGCCCTGAGACATCACTCTGAAGCTTCTTCCCTCAGTAGTGCTGCTTAGTCCCATGCAAACATCTCAGTGCTTTTTGGTCCAGAGTTAATTTGTACCTTAGGAGCTCAGAGTGTGAGATGGAGCAACCACAGTCACTTGGGAGTTCCCAGCTGGGCTTTTCCTTCTGTGTTTAATACTATCAACAGCGTAAAAAATAACTCCAGACAAGCCCAGAATGTGTCTTTCTTACTTTTTTTAGCTTCCTCCACCTTCCCCAGTTTGATGTAAAGGTATCGCGGGCTCTCAGGGCACAGTAATAGCAGGAAGAACTGCAGCACGGCAGCCACACCAGACAGACCGAGGAGCAGGGGCCACATCTCGTCATTGCCCAGGAGAAAATCTAGTCCAAGGACCTGGAATAATTGAGGCATATTTGAGTGGATCATTTTGCACCCTAAGAAAAGAAAGTGATTGACCACTATGGCATTTTGTAGTGGAAGAAAAGTTGAAGCAAATACTAACTGTTTTTCTGGGTGAGTTTGTTTTCTGTACATTTATGGGCCCATCTATTGTGTAGCTGGGATTTGTGCCATGGTGGGCAATGCTGATGGGGACTTTGGGCTCTCTGCTTCCCTGAAGAAGCCGTTTTTGAGAACCTGATTATCAGGGGTCTCATGCTCAGGATCTAGCCTGACACTGATGACATGCTGAAAACGTTTCCTCAGGGAGAGGAGAAATTGTTTGCAGAAGTATTTTTTATTTCTTGAAAAGTCATCTTTGTTAAGAAACCTCTTACACAAGGCAGGGGTTTAACCCCATTAAAGCAGATTGTTTTGCACACTGCTTCAGTTTTGGGGTGGAATGGTGAACAATATCCCAGTATATCACTGGCGTCTTCCTAATCTCTGGAACACCCTCTCTGGATGTATGTGTTTTCCTTCTTACCTGGCTGAAGAGGATACCCGTGACGATAGCGAGCTGGTGCAGTGTCCCCAGCGCTCCTCGAAGGGCCGTGGGAGAGACCTCACTGACGTACATGGGCACAAGTCCAGAGGAGAGCCCTGCATCAAGCACATGTGGGTGTCACCTCTTCTAGACACAGCAACCAGCAGAAACCACTTCTCACACGGCAAATGAGGATGGAGCCTGTGTGCTGCACCCCATACCCCACCAAGCCCCTCGCACCTGGCTGGGAACCACCTACACCTTGGGAAGGTGCTGAGATGTCCCTGGATTCAGAGCCCCAAACTGGGAACCCTTTTTACTTGAACACACACATCAGAGCACAAAGCAGGGATTGTCTGCTGGGAGAAGTTATCACAGGGTGAAGAGCTTTCTTAAAACTTGCCTTGAAACCTCAGAGTGGAGTATTGTATTTGCATACAATAACAGTAATAAAGAGCTGTCGTTTCAAAGCTAATTCTAATGTAATTCCCTATTACTTGCCAGCTATTTTATCCTCTGTGTGCACAGTGCTCCTGTGCTTCTGTCTAGGGAACCTGTTAATCAGCTTGGCCAATGATGTGCTCTTACAGCAGCCACCAGCAAGACCCAGCCTTGAGATACAGAGGGATTCACTCCTTTCTAGGGTTTGTCATGATAGACCCAACCCAAATACTTCTGGGAAAGATTCTGGGTTGAGAAGGACAGACATAGGAAGAAGAGGGAAATTCGCACCTGTGAAACCCCTTCTGAACAAAAAAAAGGATTAAAAAATATGGGAAACTCTGAGAAGCACCCAGCCCCCTACCGAGGCACTGCTTTCAGTGCCTGACTCAGCCTGGACTCACCGCAGTACAGCCCTGTGACCGCTCTCCCAGAGATGATGAGGATGTGGGATGGCCCAAATTTCGCCAGCCCCATGAGGAGGTTCCCGGCGATGGAGAGGACATTCACCACCAGCATGGCTTTCACCCTGCAAGGCAGCAGCAGCACAGCTCCTCTGGCACCTTGCTCAGCCAAAGCAGCCATTTCAACACACAAGAGGAGTTACAAAGTGACTTTATCAGCACTACAGGGGAAAAAAATGATAGTGGGCACTGCAAAATATGGGCTCGGGGTGCAATTAGAGTAGTTAAAATGATTTTATAAATTTTACTATACATCTTGTGCAAACGCCATTCAGATGTCCTCCTGTTCTTTTTGCCATGGAAAGAAAAGGGGAAATTCAGAAGTTAATCAAGGCTGCTCATCAGCTGCTGTCTGAAGTGCTCAAGTTGCAATAAAATGTCTGATTTAAAACTGAGGATTTTAATAAGTCCAACCTCTGTGATGGCTGAAACAGTATTTTGGAAGTTGGAGGGGTTTTTTCCTGAATTGGGGGAAATAACACAAATTGTATTTCTATAGAGAGGAAATGGTTTTGTGGGAAAAAATCAGTCAGAAGGGTTTGGGCTGTGGCACAGAGTCACAGCACACCTGAGCCTCTCACCTCCCGAGCCGGTCGCCGATCCAGCCCACGGTGAAAGAGGAGACCACACCGCCGATGGCAAACACAGACACAGACAGGGACCAGTACATGGTGAGGATGTGTGAGGAGGTAGAGAGATCCTCGCTGATGTCAGTCAGGGGTGGGAGTGTGCCCTCTGTGCCAGCCTGGGGGAATGTGCCATCCTCCCCAGAGGCATTGGTGGCGTATCTGTTCGGGGGGACGATGCCCAGCACACGCCCATAGTGTGCTTCTATCACCTGTGACAGGCAAGGAAGAGAAACGCCATCAGCTCAGATCTATAGCCGTCCCCAACCCTGCTTCGTTTTTTTTTTTTTTTGGAGGGGTTTTTTTGGGAGTTTTTTTGTTGTTGTTGTTTTGGGGTTTTTTGCCTCAGGAAAAGCTTTTCATCGCAGGCTCTGCAGGGGTGAAATCTCAGGTTTCCCCCAACTCCACAATAGCCAGATCCCAGCGGGGAGGGGCTACAAGGGCAGACACAGAGCGAGCCCCCTCCCAGGGCCGGGGTGAGCATGGTGTCCGGATTTGGCACTGGATTTGGTGGAGGGGTGCAGTCCCTGGGCCTGGGCACAGGGATTGTGTTGCAGTGGGAACAGATCCTCAACAGATCCTTGCTCCTTTTCCTGGGGAAGTGCCAGCAGAGGGTCCTGGCTTTGTTCTCACCCTGCTGCCTTGTTGTGGGGGCATTGTTCTGCAGGAGAAACTGCGTGGGAAGGAACAGAGCTCTCCTGAGGGTTCTGCAAGGGACAGACTGTTCCTAGCTGCCCTGACGCCATAGTTCCCTGGCCATGCACACCTTGGGGGCTTGACTTACCTTCTGTGGGGCATTAATGACCCCCAGGCTGTAGCCATACTGGAAGAAGCCCAACACTGCGGTGAAGACGGAGAGGACCAATGTTCCTGTGAGGTGCTGGGGCAGGAAACAAAGAACAACCTCATCATACTGTCCTAGCAGTGCCTAAAACTGCCTAAAACGGCATCCCTGTCCCAATGGACCCTGCTGCCCAGCTGGCTGCGACAGTGGCATCCAGGGATTCTGCTGCAGCAACACAGGTGATTGGCTTGCTCCAAAGAAGGAAAACCCCTGGGGACAGGCAAGATCAGGCCCCCAGGGCAAAGTGGTGTTGCCCCACAATGACCGCCCAGCTCTCCCTGCTGCGCTGCCCATCCTGACCCTGGAGCTCGCAGGAGCCAGAGCTCTGCCCAGTACAGCACTGCAAGAAGCAGCAGCAGCAGTGTGTTGTGCCCCATCCCCATCCCAACCCTTGGAGCTGGGAAACAAACACCAACAACAGCTGGGACAAAAATACCAAAAGGGTGTTTTTCAGCAGCACTGTTTCAAACGTTTTTTCTTCCCATCACAGTTAAGGTTATCTAATGAGCCAACAGCTCTTAAAAATAAAAAATAATCCCTTGGCCCTTTTTCCCCTTTGCCCCTGTGCACAATTAATTAGCAGAGGGGATTATTTTTGGTTGGTTTTGGTTTTGGCAAGGGAGGGCTCAGTACTGGGCTCCTGCAGAAATTCTAGTCATTTCACTAGAAAGTCTAGTGTAAAAACACCAGCAAGCCATGATTACCTTCTCTGTCTGCATTTTCCTTTTCTCATCCACTCCGCAGCTCCTCCGTTCTCCTCCTGGGAACAGTCACAGTCCTGGACTACAGAGCGAGGTGAGGGCTTGGGCAGGGAAGGAAGGACAGCAGAGCTGGGATGGAAGCAGGAAAACGGGCTGGTGCTTGGAGAGATGGGACTATATCAACTCTGGAGTTAATGAGAAACCCAAGTCTTCCACGCATTATTTGGCCACTGCTCAGCTCAAAGCAGCCACCACCAATCCCTGTGTTTGGGACACACACAAAACAATGGGAGACCTGAAAAGACATAGAGTGGATCTGGAAAATTCAAATGATCCAGCTGCAGGGGTGGTTTGGGGTTGTCCCTCAGTTGAACAGTTGGAAATGTGACATGCCAGGGGCTTGAGAACACACTACAGCGTGTTTTGAGACTCTCAGCACCTTCTTCGACTTCTGTGCTGGGTGTACATGTCACATCACAATCCTCTTGCTGAATTAGGGAGAAGAAATCTCTCCAGCATATGTAGCAAAGCAGCTAGAAAATGACTAAGTGTTTTATTTAGATAGCACTTAGCACCTGCTTTAAAATACATTCATGCGTGTGTATCACATACAGAGCCACATATAAACACAGATGTATACAGGTCTCTCTGTGTATCCATACACAGACACCTGCACACGCAGAGCCCCCCGAGCATGCAGCTCTAATGCCAGTACACACCTATCAGAGGAGACAGCTGTGTGTATATGTGGACATAAAACAGCAAAATTACCCAGAATATTACAATAAAAGAGATTTTCATTAAAAATCCCACAATGGTGAACACTGAGGATTTCAGCATCACCAGCTGATGGCTGTGCTGTCAAATATCACAGATTCTGAGACATACTGCCAGTGCTGCCAAATACTACTGATGCTGCCAAATATTTTTGCCTTGGCTCACTCGATTTTCATGAACTTTGCACATCTGCACAAGCTGGTCTGAGCTGGTCTCGCTCTGGCTCGGACTTTGCTGTCCTTGATACGGTCAGAGAGAGGAGCTGCAGGGCCAGGAGGACGGTGGCATCTTTAGCGGTAGCAGACCGTGCCAAAGTCTGAGTCAGCCGGGAAGGTGATTAATGCTGATTAAAGTCATTATCTTCCAGATCAGCCGCTGATGGGCCCGGCAGCCAAGTTACAGCACTCATTGGATGATGCTCTCAGTCAGCCAGGCTTCACATGGGCACAAAATGTACTTTCTACAGAGGAAGAGCAAGAGAAAAAACAACAAAGATGAGTGTAAGACCACTAATCTTTGCACTGGTCTCCAGTAAAGTAAAACTTTAACTGGAGGAGAAAAGTTCATTGCATTAAGCAGGCCTTGATTCCAGTCACAGCACCTGCATTCCCCTCTTGGGCTGGTGTAGCTGTGACAGGAAGGGCCCCAAGGCTGAGCTTTTTAGTTTTCCCCAATATTTGTCCTTCCTGCTGAGATCTTTGCCAATGGTGTTTGTTTGCTCACTGTGTGTGGATACCCAGGCATTTACAAGCTGTTTCTTTGCATTGCAGTTAAATACCTTCACAATAGGACTGGCAGGATTTGACAATTACCAGGCTGCTCAAGCTTGAATCAGAAAACAAATGGGAGCCCTGACCCAAGACCCCGAACTGAAACCCTCAGGCAAACTGTGAAATGGCCAGGACAGATGTCCCCCTCCAGGATTCCCATGTACCCCTTTGGGATCCCCATCGTGTTGCAGGTGCCTGTCCAAGAGCTTTCCCTCCTTACTCTTCCCAGCCTACTAGATCTGGAGGGATCAAAGACCACCAGCACACCAGGAGCAGGGTGGCCATTCCATGTCCTTACTTATCATGCTTAGAGCAGTGATCCAGCTTCTGGGGAGGGGGTGTGGAGCAGCTGGAGCAGTGCTGGGGAGGCACGGGTGAGCATCACTCACCTCCCCAGGAACAGCCCTTCAACTTCCATGGAAACTTCGGATGCCAAAGGCTGGAAGCCCCACCGCCACACTGAGTATCCCTCAGCCAGGTATGGTGTCAAAAGGCGTGGAGTTATCCTGGGGTTTTCCCATCCCTCCCTGGCCCCTCTCACCCTCCCTGCCAGGCCAGATGCTGTGAGCCAGTGCCAGGGCTGCCTCACCTCTGCCACTGGGATACACTCCTGCACAGCCTGGCCCCAGGCAATTTAAGCACATATTTAGTTCTCAGTGGCACTAACAGACATCAGGCCCTGTACTTCTCTGAACAGGGGGCTGGATGTGAATGTGCTGATTAGCAGAGTCCAGCTTGAAGCTGGGCCCGAGGCTCATGGATGGGAAAGGCTGGTGTGTAAATCTGCCTCTCACTGCAATCACTTCCCAAAGGGACTGACTTTTAGCTTGGAAAACAGAGGCACAATGTTCATACAGGATAGAACACCAGGCCTGGCTCCACCACGATGAATGACCAGCCTGTCAAACCTCTTGCACGTCTGCCAGCCAGTTGTGATCACAGTGCAGAGAGTGCAGAGAGTGGCACAGCACAGCCCAGAGCAACACTGACCCATCTCATGGCTGGTGAGCCTGGCCAGGCAGTGCTCAAGTGATTGGCAAACAGTGCCTGTACTATTGCTAATGCTTTATTTAAATAATAAAGTGCAAGAACTGTGCATAACATTAGTTAGGCAGAATTGCCATGCTTATTGTCTACTCTGTGTTGTGTGTACTGTAATTGGAAGTGTTGATAATCAGACGCTGTGTGATAAAAGCAATGGGCTAAAGTTTATGGCTGGGCTTCGCTTTTGAACAGCTGAACATGCTTGTCACCTCAGTGGAAGGAATTCAAAGATTCCAGAGGGGCTGTGAGGCTATCCCCAGGTGCTGCAGTAATTTGCACACCCATTTTACTGCCTCTGGGTCATTCACAGACAGCTTTGATGTTAAAAAAAAAAGGAAAAGTATGCCGTAAACAGAAAAAAAAACAAAGGAAAAAAGGTAGATCTGATCTCTAAGACTATCTCTCTCCAAGAGCCGGCTGATGTAGCACATCAGTGGCTGGCACAAAACCAAGATTATGTGTGTTCATTTTTCCTCTCTAAGCACATCAGCTGGGGCAGGCAGCAGTGCTGGGGCCACATGAGACAGCAGCTCAGGCTGATAAAACACATTTAAGAGAGAGAATTTGGTGCATTTACAGCACTGCTGTAAAGATACTGGAGGTTAATGAGCCTCTTCCTACCCCCCAGCTCTGGGTGGTGCAGCATCTCCTAGAATAGAAAAACTGGGAAGCAAACCCAGGAAATCTCTCCTGCTGCAGGTCCTGACTGCCTGGATGAAGTGGCAGCACAGGGCAGCACATGGATGCTGCAGGGCAGCGCTGGTTTTGACAGGCATCCTATGCCAGGAACTGCATCCTTATTGCTGAGGAACCTCTGCTGGATCTCCTCAGAGCAGCCCTGCCCAGGTGGGTGCCTCACCCTGGACACAGGCAGGGCATGGCATGAAGCTTCACCCCAGACCTTTGGGAACAGGTAGATTCCATCTCTGCTGGCCTACACAATGCTCACGCTGGCCCCAATTACAGAGCATCAAATTGTTGCATGGGCAGGAAAGGACCTTAAGTGGGCTCATGTTGAGAGACAATGAATTGCAGCACAACTTCAACAATTTCCAGCAACCAGTCCAGCTCTGGAGTTGGAGCCAGGGTCACCTTGAGCATCCCCATTCCATCCCAAAATATGTAGTCTCAACCCCCAAACCATCTAACAAGAAAAAGGCCACCTGATAATAATTCTGAAACAGGTTTGAAAACATTCAGTTCCCACAAGTAGCTGCTACAGCCTTACCTCTGAGCATCCTTCCCTTGGCAGTGGTACCCAGCATCACCCCAGGGTGCTGGAACTAACCAGGGCCCTTGCATGGCCTCATGCCAGCTCTTGGGGTTTTTCTTCCATTTACCATGACTCATCTCTGAAATTCATGCAATATTTCACAGCAACTCTGTAAATAATTGAATCTGCAACAGGCTTAAGCAACCCTTGCATGCACAGACATTACTGCTTTTTCCTCCTGCAGCACTGCACAGCTGAACAAATAAATTCCCTTTCCTGGGCAGAAAATCCCAGAAACAGGGTTTTAAAATGAGCCCCAAGTTTTATTTCTTTTAACACTATTAATAAGTAGTTTCTGAGAGCATTGATCAACCATAAGCACATTTTACTTACAGCAAAAGACAAGCAAATCAAAGCCAGGAATAGCAGAAGGAGAAAGCATGTCTTTATAATAACCATGGGTTGATTTTATAGAAGAACAGGAGTTTTCAGGTGGTGATGATCCATCAAGACATCCTTTGGCCACTGCTCACTGCAGGGCAGCACAATAGGGAACATGTCCCATCTCCCTGCACTCATCCTGCTCCAAAACACCACCCGCCCGAGTCTCCAGGCAAAGAGCGTCATGACTGGGAGCTCTGAAAATCCACTGTACCTCCGCGTCCTCCAACACCCCAGGTTTGATTTACCCAAACATAAAAGGCATGGCTTAGTGGTGAAGTTTTGTGTTTTATTGTGGTTGGCACCAGAAAAGCATTTGCTCTGTGTTATCTCCATACACACATGCCATAGACAAGACTGTGGTAATACTGGCATCTTGTGATTTTTGTTTCAAATGATTCTGAGATTTAAAAAAATACATTCACAAACCACCTGAGTCGTTTAAACGCAACGACTTCCTTCTGTTTCATCACTGTACCCAAAACCCCACATAATAATAATAAAAAAAAATCATCCAAAGCTGTGCATTTGTCACTTGAAGTAGAACAAAAACACCCCAAAACAGTTATCAGTTTGCAACACAATAAAAGCTCTGGGCTTTATTTGATTTGTATTTAACCACAATGAAAGTACAAAGAGCTGGTGGCAATCAGTGTCTGTGATGGGATTTGTATGGGGTTTGAAAACCAGTTCTGTGATCCTGTGGTCATCCCTACACTCTGCAGGCTGCACCAGCCCAACAGGAGGGTGCCTGGTGCTGGACAAAGGCACCCAAAAAGCACATTCCACCTGTTCTTCCCTGGACTCCACATCCTGGGAGTCCCACGCTGCCAATCGCTGCGGTACCAAACCCTGACACTCTGCCCACGGAATGCTTCAGGTGAGGGTGGCCCAGCCCATCCCATCCCTACCACCCCACATCACCTCTTACCCTTGATAAAGATTCAAGTTTGACCAAGTCCTGTTGATTTAATCATTTTTTAATAAAGCCATCGTTACTGAGTACACCAAGATTGCCAGTTAAGCTCTCTATATGTCGCTGGAGGTAACAGCGCTGTGACTGACAGCGGAACAGAAAAAAAAAAAAAACCTAAACCAAACTAAAAAACAAACCCCAACCGAAACGAGGTAGGTTAAAACCAGCAACACAGACCTTGTTATGCGACACCCCAAACACCACAGGCGGCCATGCTTGCAGCTACTGAGAAAGAAAACCCCAGATACGCACCGAAAACGGAAATCAACTGAGCAGAGTTTATAAGGACACAATTCAACCTGAACTAAACACACACACACGGTTCGGCACAGATGTTGTCTTTCACTGTATGTTGGGTATTTCCTAGGGAGTGGAGGGGGTGGAAAACGAGTAGATTCAGACCCTTGGCCGAAGAAACCACACATATATATATTTTTTTAAGCTCTTTACAAGCCCAATCCAGCAACGTGGGGGACAGGCAGCTTGTTTCGTGGTCCCCATCCCTGCGCCGGCTGCTGCCGCACGCCGGTGCTCGGCTCCAGACTCAGGGGAAATGAGCGCCCACAACCTGCACCAGCTTCGGCAGCGGGGGCCAGTGCCCACGGCATCCCGGGAGCCATCTGCGGCCACAAATCCCCCTCAGGGGCGAGCATGGGGCTCCTCCGACCGCTCTGCTGTCCTCTCCTCCTCCGATCCCCTGTCCTGGTGCCCGTGGCCAAGCCCCGGGGCAGGCGGGCACCTCCGGAGCAACAAGAAATGGCACCTCTGTCCCTATCAAGACACACCATTATGTGAAGATCCATATAGAAATATGGATTGACAGACTTGACAAAAATGGTAGCTGATTTTTATTAGTCTAAGGCTAGTAGTTTAGCCATTTAAAATCCATTTCCCGAAAGAGGGGAAAAAATCCTATTATTTTTTCTCTTCTTTAAAAATCCGTTAAGCCGTTGCTGCCAAAAGCAACATGTAAATGTTGGTGAAGGCAAAAGATTTCTAAAATTACCCAGCTATATGGTTATGGCCTTCATCACAAAGATAAAAGGTACATTTATTGTGCTGTCTCTCACCAGATTTAATTGGTAACTTTACAACATACTATATATTTGATGCTAGCAGGCAGACAGAATTAAAAACAGACTCTTTGACACTGTTTCTTTCCCCGTTCTTACAAAGTAGGGGACAAAGAAAAAGTAAAACTAAAAAATAAAATAAAATAAAATAAAGGAAAACTCATAACCCACTATAACACAGCGTAATCAGGAGACCTCGGGGGGTCCAAGCGTGAAAGTCCATCCCTGGCTGCAGTCCCTGCCCCGGGGCTGGCGGCGCCGGGGGAGCGTGGGGAGGGGGTTCCTCGGCGCCCTCCGCACCTGCCTCTACAGTGTTAGTCCACGTGTTCAATGTCCTTTAAATTAGAAATAATGCCATGGCGGTGAGTGCCAAGTGTTCCTCTGTTACCAGTTCATCATGGAGTTTCTGTTGAGGGTCATGAAAAACACTTGGCTGCTTCCTCCGGATCTCACCGATGCAAAAAATACCTGTTAGGAAGGAAAAAACCCTTATTAATACTCAGGGGATGGAGCTAACCCATGCCAGACTGGGATTAAATTGGGCTACTCATTAGTAAATGCAGTAATTAAACCTCCTTCTCCCTCACTGCCAAAAAGAGTTTTGAATGCCTTAAAAATACCAGGTTTATCACATTTTACTGCCACAGCACCATTTATTATGAAGTACTAACACAAAATTGCTGTCAGTGGTCTGGATCTTGCTAAACATTTACCGTTTGGGTCGATACTTGCCTCAGTTTGAGATAGCTTTTTTTTGGAAAAGTTCGTCCTGGTATTTCAGCTATTTCTGAAAGTAAAGTCCAGAAAAATGACTTCCCTTCAACATATGCAAAGCACAGAAACGTATCAGAACTCTCTATGAAGAACAGGGGTTTTGGTGTTTCTAGCAGGATCCACCAGCATTTGATCCCATGGGGAGTCTTAAAAAATAAGTTACAATTTGCAAATATTGAAGGTAACAATCTGAAGCCTCTGTCTATATTAAAACCAAAAATTTCTCAATCCTACCAGTTTAACCAGTTCTCCAGAAAGAGAAACATCTGGGTTTAGTCTTTCAAACCCATCAGTGATCAGTTGGTTCCAGTATTTTAGAAAGATCAAGGTGTTTTTTTTCCAGCTTTGTTAGAATTAGATTATACTTAAATTCAGCTTCTTGGGCACCTTCCCGTTACATACTCAGCTGCAAAGTTAGGATACATTTTCCTGCAGAGCTTCAGCCTAACTCCTTGCCGCAGGTAGGGCAGTGCTTGACTAATGAGCAGCTGTTCACTAAAGTGATTATGGCCTCAAAGCTCATTTACTGCACATTATTAAACCCTGCTCTGGGGACACAGCAACTGGTTTCTTCACTGGTTCTGTGATCGTGTTCATTATGAAAGATCTCCCTGCTGCTTGGTCCTGACTTATCTTACTAAAACCTTGTGAGAGGAGGGAACACCACCAGCAGAAACAGACCTTGATTCAACCATCTCTTCCATGCAAATGTGCCTTTTCCTCCAGCAATTTCTCCTCATTCCCTGCCCTCCTTGCAACACCTCTGGCAGTCACATCTACATCACAGCCACGCAGCTCTGGTGACCCTCCAGAGCAGGATTTATCAGTGCTGTCCACAGAAACAGATGAGGCTCGAAGAGGAAAATAATTTAAGATGCATCAAAATGTTTCTGCACCTGAGCTCAAATCAGGGTCACTTAAAACGCCTTCACTGCTACTCAACTTTTAGAGTTCACTTGGCAGCCTCAATTTAATGTTCAGATGAAAGAACTGGGAGAAAGTTAAGCCAAATCAACACTGATCTCAGCTAAAACTAGAAGAGATCTTGTAGGCTGAGGTCTCCATCCACTGGAGAAATTTAACTGGGAATAGGCTTATGGGCAGTGCTCATTACACAGGACCTTCAGATTAATTATTAACCTCAAGACAAACCACACGTAAGGTCTAAAAGCACCTTGTAGCTCAAAGCACAGATACAAGCTTTGAAGTGGACTTACCTTATCATTTCTTTCACATAGAAACTTTAACCTTTGAGCTCGCTTGTGCATAAATACTCCATCCAAATGTCCTGTCTCCACTGACCGGATTTCAATAGCTTTCTCTCCCCAGCCCATTATTTGATTGGAATGAATGTAGGCTGTCAAAAGGAAGCGTTTGGCAGGTGTTAAAACTTGTGTTGAGTTAAATGTTATGCAACGGGTAGAAAAGCTCTCATCAGCTGTTACTCAAAGCCTAAGCAGATCAATGGCAGAGCTCTGACAGCCAGGCATGTGCCTGCAGGGACAGCAGCCTTTTCAGAGCACTTTTCATCCAGAAATTGCCGAGCAATTTAAACAGAAGCAGCATCGCTTCTTCCGATTTCAGAAGGTGAGGAGCTGGGCAGTGTTTTGCCTCCATGGGCTGTGGAACTGAGCAACAGCAAAGCCAGAAGAGAACCCAAAGGCTCCCAGCTCCACACCCAGCCAGCCCCCTTCCACTCAACACAGTATCCCACCAGTGCAACAGCTTGCATTATCTTATATTTATCTTATATGTATCTCATACTCAAGATAAACCAGAGTTCAAATCTTCAAGAAGACTCTTGCTTTTAGAATGGAGGACCAAATGGTAGAAATCTAGCAATTGCATCTCATAGCTGGCTGAGGGAAGTTGCCTTTGGTGACAGCCCAAATGACTCCATCTCAGCATTCTCGACTCCTCATCTTACTTGTGGCTTGTATTTTAAACAGGTGGAGAGGAAGGGTTGACCTACCCACGGAAGTAGGCATTTCTCCCCACTGGAGCACCACGTCTTTAGTTATCCGCCCGTAGGTATTCACATAGACACCCTCATCCTCATAGCACACCAGCATCTCCATCCCGTCCGTCTTGGGCAGGATGACAATGGCGTGAGGAGTAATATTGCCCTGAATCTGCAGGTGAAACAGACCCTGAGAGTCAGAATTCACTGAATGGAGAAAGGGGCAGGGGGAAGGGAGCAGAGCATTGGAGAAAAAAGCCCAAACCAACTCGAGAACAAAGCCCTCCTTCCATTCCCCACACAGGCGCTGGCTTTCAGAGATAAGCCTGAAGCGGAATAAACTGTCGTGTTTACCCTACCATCAAAGCTCTCTGACACAGCAAGGATAAACAGGTTCAGCAATTACAGACAGATCACAACATACACGCCCCCAAGACTGATGGCTGACACTTGGCTGCAACACAAATAAGTGACTGAGCCGATGAATCCATTTCCAGTTCAAATCAAGGTAAATAAACCTTTATTTTACAGAATTTTACAGGCAGCCCTAGGGAGGAAATATCCTATTTTTTAGCAATCCCCTCTAGCTCCAAGGGCAGCTACAGCAACTCTCCACGCATGTCTGCCCTTCCACAGACAACACAAAACCATCCCAAACTGTTCCAGTACCTCTCCCTCTGCTCTTGCCAGTTTTCACAAAGGAGATTGCTGCTTGGATCAGATTCAACAATTCCTGGATTTGTTTAGTGACACAGTTTCTCCTAGACCAGTTTATCCTGGGCCAGCAGCATGGATGGAGCTTGAATGAGCCAACAAGAAAATCCCACAGAGAGCTCCCTTACTGCTCCATGCAGTGTACAGACAGATTCTCCTTTCTGTGAGACATGGCAACCTTAAACTTTACTGCTCACGCATGAGGACAGAAACAGCCTTTGCAAATGATGAACACGAAATACGTGGCAGCTCCAAGTCCTCTTTAAGTGAGGACAGCACTGGGGAATGTCACACCCATCACCGGTCCCCATTTCTGAGCCCCTGAGAGCCTGCCCAGACCTTGCTGGTGACCTGTGTTCCTCAGGCAGCAGCACTGCCTGGGTACTCACGTGAGATGGTATATAGATATCATAGGAGTTCCCAGAATCCACATCAATCACATGGAAACCAGTGTGGGATCCAAAGATAACCTTCAGCCTCTGACCCTCTTCTACAGTGAGATCCACGAGCAACGGCTTGTGCTGGAGATCTGCAAAAGACTTTTATAATCCCTTCCATGAGCATCGCAGAAAACCAACAAATCCCCACTGCAGCAGCCTGATACGGTTTTGAAATCATATTTGTTTGAACTGTGTTTCCTACTAAATATGTGGTTATTTATACTCCTGGCTCTCTGTTCCCCTGTCAGATGCCTCAGAGGGTATTACCCGCTCACTCCAGCCATCCCAGCAGATAAGTGCCCACCCTTGCCAAGCACAGCTCTCTCTCACAGGAGCCTGAGGCCAGCACAAGGATTTGGTCTCTGAAGGAAGGCGACAGCTCAATTTTACATGAGCGTGTGTTCAGTCTCTCCCAGCAGAGATCCGTGACCACCCACCTCCTCTCTTGGCAGGAATCACCGCTCTGGTTTGAAATGAGTCAGGTCAACAAAGACCTATTTTACCCTGCTTCATCTACCCTGCTGGATCAAGGCTGGGACCAACCCCTGGCCATGGATCAATCTCCCCATGGCTTAGGTGCTCAGCAGGAGACTGAAACACTGCTGGGGAAGGAAAGGACCCCTGACACTCTGCAAGAACCAATCTGCTTCCTCACAGGGAAACTCAGCGAGTGGCATTTCCCCCTCTCCCAACAGATCCCTGCCTACAAGGCAAGGAAGTTCATCCCCGCAGGCTGCAGAAGTAGCACCAGGAACACCAACCAGCCTCCTCAAAGCCCATGGAAGCTGGATCCCATTTTGATGCTGCTGAGCTCTCCACATCATTGAGCCCATTTATTCTGGCTTTTCTTGAGGAAAAGCAAATGTAACCTAATATTGATTAAGTTCATTTGTGTTGGAAAGATATAAGATTAGGTTACTCAGCTTGAACATCTCCACAAGCCCCTTCTGACTTGTCTCTGCACAGAGCTTGGGATGAAAAGTGCTCTAAAGGACTAAATACAAAATATCCACTGGCAGATTGGAGAGGAGAAGGTCTCACTGTGGAAACCAAGGCTGGTGAAAAGGCAGGAAAAAAGAGAGAGAAAGAGTGGGTCACTCTCTCAAACTTTCTGTCTTGAAACAGAATCCACATTGCAGAAGGGGAAAGGACCTTGCAAAATGAAAATAGAAAATCATGCCAGCCTATTTTCGTACTGTATGTTAAAAATTAGTCAGAGGGAAAAAAAAAAAAAATCCAAACACAAAAACCCCACAGAAAACACCCACCAAAATCCCCAACTCAATTTTACTCATATGTATTTGATCAGCTTTCTGAAAATCCCTCAAGTAAAGCCCGCTAGCATAAACTAATAATAACACTTCATTGTTGGCTGTAAGCAGAACGTATCCAATCTCTTCAGCCAGCATGGATCCCATCTCCCATGCCTGCCAGGAATCCTGAGGAGCTCAGCTACGTAAGCAAAATGCTTTTCTGCTCAGCAGAGTACAGAAATCTCATGTATTTACAATTGCAGAGTGTAAAGGACAAACATACCTTAAATGCCATAAACTTGTGATATGGTTTAGGAGCCCAAGCGTAGATCTCTACAGCGCTCTTTAAGGCAATCACCAAGAACTTGATTCTTTCATATTTCACTGAAATAAAAATAAACCCAATTTTAAAAACATTCACTTTCTTTCCAACAAAACTGAACAACTCATCTACAGGAACAGCATCTCAGGCCATCCCTCTGTTGATTCTCATTATGTAAAGAATCCACCTAATGCATAAAGATGGATTCCAAATTTACTTGTGGCTATGGTCTACCCATATTTTAATATCAAATTGTCGGGTCAGACCTAAGACTAGAGAACAAAAGTACATCTCTTCAGACATTTATTTCCACTCACCAACTTTGTAGTGGATGCATCCCTCCAGGTCCCCAACTGTGATCCAGCCCTGCTTCTTCTCCACCTCAGGGTCGTTGTGTAAAATCCTGTTTCTCAGCCAGGACAGGTAGTACACACGCAGCTTGTTCTTCTTTCCTGTTGGCAAAGGAAATGTCCCTGTCAGAGCAGAGCACATTTGCATGGGCAATACTGAGGTTTCAGCGCTTATTTTCAATCACAAGATGATAGAATTCATTCATTCAGATACCATTTCATGATAAAAGCAACATAAATAATTTAAAATAGTAATTTAGTTGTTGTGTTGGGTTTTTCCTTGGGAAGAAATACATGGAAAGCAAAGCCCAGACCTCTGTCTCGCAGCCTGCAGGCAGACGCTGGAAAAGCCAGGCTTTCGCTTCCCAGAGGTTGGAAATACTCATTTTTCTATAAATCAGTGTTCACAAAAGGACAGTGGGACTCAGTGGGGCAGGGACCCCAGCCCTCCTACAGGTTACAGCTTATCCAACCACTCAACCACCTGGTTTCCTTCCTTCCCTCCCACTTCTTCATACAACACTGATTCAATCCTGGAGATGAGACAGGAGTTCCTTGGCCTGTGACAGGCACTGCTGTTTGCCAAGAAGCCTGGTGCTGGGCTCTGCAGTGCTGAGGGGCTGCCAAGCTTCTGCACGGCTGCCTGCTCTTGGATGGCTGTGACACAACTGCAAAATCCCCATGGCTAAAGAGCCTCTGCTGCAGGGACAGGACACAGCTCACACTGAGCCCGGTGGGATGGGACCCAAACAATAAATCCTCTCTGCTCAAAGGTTTCCCCAAGTCTCCAGGACTCATTCTCAGCCTCATCTTGGGGTTTGGTGCTATTCCCATTCATCTTCCAGCTGCATCCCAAAACCACAGGGGACCTGCAGACCAAGGTAAATGATGGAACTCTATCTGAATGGAAGGAGCAGGAATTTGCAGGTGAATGCAGAACAAGCCCAGGGGGTGTTAACAATGTGAAAGTCAACAGAAGGATATTAGGCAACTTATCTTGCTGCCCTCCGTGAGCTTCGTGGGGCAGGTATCAGCAGAAGAGGGCTCTGCCCTGGCTCTGTCACCCGTGTGCTCCTTGGGAGGATGCTGGATGCTCTCCTGGGAGACTGGACTGCAGAGGTTTTGCTTTTTTTGCCAGAAATCACTCCATGAGCCTGATATGAGCACTCTGGAGCTCCCAGATAAACATGGGGACAATGAAAAGCCTGTGGCCATCATGATGCTTGTGACACCCCGAGGACAGTCATGGTCTGAACTGGAGATCTGAAGCCATGGATCGTGGCTCCCTCAGGCAGAGCCAAACAGACCCAAAAGCAGAGTTCTGCCCCCTCAAGCTGTGACTGCTTCCCTTGCTGGGCTGCCTGCCTGTATCCTGCAGCTCCCCGTCCCTGCTAAAGGAGGCTGGAGATGAAGTGCAGTCAGCAGGTGAAGGGAGCAAACTCTCTTGAAGGCAGATTTAACTCATTTGATTCCAGAATAAACCTCCTCCAGCTCCCCTGGGAGCTTCCCTCTGACAGCAGTGAGCAAGTTTTGTCTGAGCTGGAACCACTCGGGGCTTGTGGTCGAGCAGGTGAGTGATGGAACAAAAGCACGAGAGGAGCACCTGATATTGTCACGAGGACGTTGAGGCCCTCGAGGACGTCCATCTGCTGGAATCGCCGCCTGTTGATGAGGTTGTAGACCTTTCCTTGCCCACTTCGATCCAGCAGCATCAGGCCATTCTCCGTGCCCACCAGCAGATTCACACCTGGGGAGGACAGGGCCATGGGCACCGGGAGCCGCGACTGCTCCCAAGGACAACACCCCAAGCTCATCCCTGCTGCCACAGAGAGCGTGGCCAACCCAGCCGAGGCTGGGACCTTCCCATGAACAGGAAGGGTCACTCCTACAGCACAGGGGGATGAGCCTTGAGGGATGGAGAAGGGGCCAAGCAGAGGCAGGGGCTCAGTGCTGCAGTGTCACATTCCCATCCCACCACCACGGGCTCCCGGGAGCTGTGCCGAGGGCGGGGCTTACCCCAGAGAGCAGCACAGAGGATCTCCGAGTTGAAGCGCTTCTTGTACTTGCGGATCTCGGGGGTGTCACTGTGGGGACGGATGTTGGTGGGGTTCACGTTCACCACCGAGATCTTCCGCGCCTCGTTCAGCTTGGCCTGCTCCTGCCTGAGCAGCTCGCTGGTGAACAAGGCTGGCAAGGAAACACGAGAGGACATGAGGAAAGACAAGGTGTTAACTGTTCTGTCATCTCTTTTTTGGGACAGAATGACAGTGCTTGGTTTATTTCTCAGTGGGGGAGTAATGACTGTGTTACAAGACATTAGTTTGCCCAAGCAGACAGAAGGGTGGTTTCTGCTGCTCCCTGTTTCCTCCCAGACCTTTCTGGTGGCATTTTGCTCGTGGGAGAGAAGAAGTTGTACGACAACTGAAGAGGGCAAGGATACAGACATGAGCTATGTTTGGACAAGAGCAAGTGGAATGTGAGAGAGGTTCACTGGGGTTGTTATTCAGGCTCCCCAGCCTGGTTTCCACAAGGCCTTCCCCTCTCAAATTGGCCACATTGCCTCCTACCAGTAGCAGCTGACTCTTCATCCTCATCTTCATCTTCATCGGTAGGTGAGGTCTGATACACTCTGGTGTCCACAAAGGGGGTGAAAGAGGCTTTGGTGCTACTTCCCATACCATACTGGAAAATGAACAGCAAAGAGCAAGCTCAGAGCACAGAAATAACAGTAATTTTGTGCATCCATATACATGTAAGACTTTCTAATTAGCAAACAGTGCTTGCCTCTGCAGTGCCCTTTTTGAGCCCTCTAAGAACATCTGCTCCTCTTCCCCATAAGTAATCAGAAACAAACGTTAAATTTGATTTCTGAGTGTCTGCGAGCAACAGAAAATGGGAGAGGCAGCGCCTGGCTTTGCTCTCTCCTCACAGGCAGAAGCACAGCCATGAGGACAGTTATCAGAGAAGCTGCAGGGCCAGAGGCAAAAGCCAACGCAGGTTAAAACCAATTGAGAATCACAGAATCATTTAGACTGCAACAGGCCTTTAAGATCACCAAGCCCACCCATTAACTTCTCTGCATGTCACACACGTGCCTTAAACCCTCTCTGGGATGTCAGGCAGGCGAGGGTTTGCTTCTCCCACTTTCCCGTTGCAGCTGAGGTTGGCGGGATGGTCCTGCGAGCTCCTGTGAAGCCCTGGCCTGGGGCAGCTGGCACAGTTTTAAATTGTCCCCAGCATTTCAGGTCGGACTGCAGAAAGGGGCATTTCTAAGTTAACAAAACTTAACCTGAGGGTATCGCAGGGAATGTCGGAGCCAATACTTTGCTGAGGGAATCTGGGGGTGAACAAACTGCAATGTCACATTGCTTTCTTTTTAAAGCCATGGCTTTAAGGCAGAAAACAAGGCTAAGACCTCCTGAACAAAAGGAAATCCTTGTCTTTGGAGGCAAAACCACGTAAATTCACCCCTTTTTTGAGCAGCTTCTCCTTCCTACTCCAGCATTTACACGCTTTATGGATGAGCTCAGTTTAGAGCTGCACCAGCAGCAAACCCAACTCACTCTGCAGCACCACTACAGCTCACGTTTTTCTTCTCTGAGACGCTGTCCTTTCCTGAAATTGATCTTCCTCAGCTTTCATGTCACCCAGCCAACAAGCCCAGGCTGCTCCCTATGCCCACTGCCCACTGCCACTGTCCCTCATTCTATGGGAAGATGTGTCATGGGGAACACCACCACCCTGGCACATCCCCACTGAAACCAGGCTGGGCCTGTGCCTCTCCTCCAATGGGCCACTAAAGGATTCAGGGGCAAAAAAAATCAGGTGTAGGAGCAGTTTCATGGCTCATGACTTTTCCAAGCGTTTTGGGGCTGGCATCCATGGGCGAGCCAGCATCCATGCCAAAATCATGCTGCACATCCTGCTTCCCTCCCAGCCCTACTCCCTGACAGCCTGGCTGTTTCCATAGAAACGAGATGGATTTCTAAACAGAACATGGTAACTGAGACCCATGGAAGGAGTTAACAGCCTGCGGCAGAGAGGGCTGCGGGCACAGATAGCACTACTTTGTGCTTCTCTCCTATCCAAGAAATAGATAAATTTTTCCCTTGTGCTGAATGTCTTTTCCATAAAACAATAGGAATTTAAGGAAGAGAAGAATCCAGTATTTGCAGGGATTTCCAGCTGAGAGCCAGGTGCTTTCCAGCAAATGAATTACAAAGCCTTCATCCCAATGCACCGAGCACTTTTCCTTGCTCAGATTCAGTTATTCTCCTCAGAAGCTGACATTTTAACAGCTTCCAAGTCTGATATTTAAATATTAAGACTTCATCTTCCTCCAGCTCCTGTTCAACAGCCTCTAAACCTGTGTGGTGGCTTACAAAGAGCATCAATCTGCAGGCTGAGGTCGCGCTGGCATGAGTCACCTGGAAGCCCGTGAACACAATCCCCAAGTTTCCACTCACACCCACTCCCTGCTCTGTCAACTCTAAAAATACAGTTTTAGAAATGGAAAAGATCTTTTTGGTTGATATTCTATAAATGAATATATTTAAACCCAATCCCAGGCTGCATTTCAGCAGCCCCAGGATGACCGTGGAAGGTGTTACTTTCAGGATCAACTCTCTCATTGCTGCTTTTAATGCCAATGAGGAAACGGATAAAAATTTGAGGCCGAGTCAGGTACCATCTGTTCTTATGCTTTATCAATGCCCAATTCCAAGAAATTTGTATTTTTATACTGCTAGTAAAAGTACACCATAAAGTGAGAACATCATTTCTATGAAAGAACATAGGATGACAGAACTTTTGATGCACAACCCACAAAATGAAACAAAAAAAATTAAATATAGTAGCTTAATTAGCACCAAATGGGTTATTTCTCATGGGAAAAGATAACTGTGTCTGGTTCCCACAGCTAGGAATGGTGAGCAGGATACATGGATTCCCTTGGTTTATTTGTCACATCTTGCACTTTTAAAGACTTTTTACACTTTATATGATTTTAATGTTCAGTTGTGTCCCTGCAAAACACCTACCAGAGAGAAACACTTTGCCATGACAGGAAACACATGATTTTAGAAGTGTGCAGATTTTTTCTACTCTGAAGAATTATCTGGAATTTTGTTGGCTTTGATTTTTGGTAACCTTTTCAGTCATGGTAATTATCAGAGGTTGGACAGATGGAACCTGGGCCCAGTTGAAGCTAATGGCATCACTGGCTCTCATCACTTCCTTTTATATTCAAGTGTCAAAAAAAAAAAAATGGGGCTTTCTCATCATTTGGCAGCACTCGTGTCACACCACCAGAACTCCAGCTTGAGCTTGAAAGACCTAATAAACCTTTCTACCATCAGCCACAGACCCCTATAGCAGTAACCCATCTGATACCCTCGCATTTCCACTACACTCACCCACGTGGACCAGAAACGGAGAGAGGGAAGAGCCAAGAGAGCCAGGGAGGAAAGCAGGAGAGCCCCATCACGGGGCAGAGATGTTAATACTTAATTTAAAAGCGATGCAAAGGAGAAAGAGGAGCCCCCCACCACCTACTTCAGGCACCGAGTCCATGTCCTGCGCATGCGTGGAGACTCGCCCCAGGGCCTCGGTCGGCGTGCCCGCCGGCGAGTGGCTTTGCTGCACCAGGTCAGGCAGATTGATGTGACCTGCAAAGCCATTGCTGGCTGCGTGGCCAGAACGCTTTTTTTCACCAGAGGTCTGCAGAGACACAAGGCATGAGGAAGAAAGAGAAGGGGGTGGGGAGGGAAGAGAAAAAGAAGAGAAAAAAACCAAACAAAACTAAGTCGTCGGCAGTCCCCCGGTTCCCAGAGCAAGCGCAGGAGAAGGACCCTCTCTGTTCCATCCCCATGCAATCTGGCAAGCAGCAAACCAAACCCCCACTCCAGGAGAAATAAAGACAGGATTAATGACTAAGTCAATACAGAGTAATTAGCCACGAAACAGGGAGAGAAGCCTGAGCACTGTTGTTTGGAGACAAGGAATGTAGGGCAGATTCTGCACTTGCCCCCATGGGTGCAAACCCCATGGCCAGCTCTCCTCCCACACGGCCACCGGCCACTGGTGACAGCAGAATCTGAGCCCTCAATCAGCATTAGCTTTGCACAGCTATGGCAAGGAGTAGCCTGACTGCAAGTGCCAGCACAGCCCTGTTCCATGTTTCTGTGACCCAAACCAGCAGTGAACAGCGGCAGCAGCAGCAGAGCAGTGGCAGAACCACCGGCAGCTCGCCCTGCTCATGGGGTTCCTTGGGTTTCCCTGGGCTTCCCCGTCCTCTCCATCCCCTCCCTGTGCAAGGCGGGTACTGGGAAGTTTCTCCCTTCCTCATTTATTTTGCCATTTTGATTAATCTCACCTACCTGGAGCACATCAACGACATCTGCCCATTTTCTGGGATTAGAGGAAAACTCTAACTGGGCTCACCGAGCCCCTGACTAGTTCTAATGACATTTATCTTTTGATTGCTCATTACCATCACCTTCAACCACACTTTGCCATCCCACCAAAGAGTGAAATGCCCTTTGCCCAAAGCCCACTGATCTCAGTGAGACCATCCTCTGATGTCTACGGTGGTGGTGGGGGGAAAGAACAGTAAACACCCAGCACAAGGCTACAGTTTGGGGTTTCTTATCATGCTTTCTCCTCCCACAGGGTTTTTCCAGCTGCTTGTCTTACCCATGGCTTTCAAACCCTCCTGCATCCCTGGTTTTCCCATCCAGCCCTGCTGGCACAGCACAGGTTTTACTGTTGTGATGCTGAACACAGCCCAGTTCAGAAACAGCTGCCTGTTACACGGGGACTTGTTCTGCCACTCACCCACATCACCCTCCCTGATACAGGGATGTGCAGAGCTGTGGGGATCCCTGCTCTGAACAGCTCCACCCCAGTAAAGGATAAGGTGAGCTGTATTGCTACCCCCTCCAAAACTGATGGAGAAGGGCAGTAAACATGCTGTGACTTCTTTAGCTAACTCCTTCCTCTCTTCCAAAGTTGCATTCATCTTTTTCCTTCATATGTGAATATTTTACATAAATAGAATTAAGAACTAAAATGCTGCTCAAATCTCATTTGCATTTGGTCTAAACATCCCTCCTTTACAACTGCTGACTCCAAGCTCCCCTCCATCCTTCCCCTCTCCCATCTACCTCCCTTACATGCTGGTGGGAGGGTTACATCCCTGTTCCCTAACTACCAGGGCCTCCCACCCTCTCACCAGGCGCCCAGCAACCCGTCTGCATTTCCAGCAGCATCACCAGAATGTTCCAGCAACTGGGAAACCAATAAACACTGGGGGAGATCTTCCACAGCCACTAAAGGTGCCTCCTTCTGCCTCACTCCTGCAGTACCATCCATCAGGATTGCTCCCACCACAGCCTCACCTCTAAAGCACTGCAGCTGGGGCCGAGGGCTCACATCCATCTGGGATGCCCAGTGCCTCCTCCCACAGTGGGCTCTGAGCAGGACCAGCCTCTGCCACAAGCCCCACAATGCTCTACAAACACTGCACGGCTCTAACAGTCACACAGCGGCCAAGGCTGGGCAGAAGAGGGGAAACTTTGGGCCAGTTCCAAGTGAATTAACTAAATGCTGTAAATTGAAGATAACTCCTGCTGCCTGGAGCAATGGTGAGGTTACAGCAGAGCCGTTTGCAGGAGCCTCCTCCCCCGCCCGTGCCCTGGCACTGCCATTCACTGCTGTTTGTAGCTCTGAGAAACATTTGCACTTGTCACGTTTGCTCCGAGTGTAAATTGCATTAATGAGAGCGCTAACGAGCACAATTTACTCCGTCATTTTGTGTTCCGGACACACAGCACTGTTAATTTTTGTGCTTACATGGGCAAAACCTCCTGCAGATGCTCCATGGAAGTGTTTGTTTTACAACTTACCTCCCTCACCATTAAAGTCCCTTCCCTTGAAATATTGCTAAACGTATCTGCGTGGGAAGTCTCTATCCCGTGGGTTGTCACCATTCCCAGGTTGTACGGCTCATTGCTTCCAGGAATTCCTGTTGGTCTGGGGACAGAATGGAAAAGCATTAAATGATGAATATTTCCTTTGTTCAACTAGATGGAAAATCCTCTAGTACAGTATTTAATAAGGGTAAGGTTCTGTACCTCACAGGAAAAAACAGTTAAAAAATATATCCACTTAGGTGTATGGAGAAATGATTGCTGCTGCCAGAAATACAGGACCAGGGTCAGGTTGATAAACTACAGATACAGCACAGGGACGAAAGAGAAGGACCATTCCCTTTCTGATCCCAAGGTGTCCTGAGAGGAGCACTGATGAACACATAACGAGGAGTGGCAGTCCTGCTCTACTTCATATCATTCTTTTCTACTTAAAAAAGCTGCAGAAAAAGAACATTTACTTCCTTTATTGCCCATCTCAATTCCTGGAAATGGAACACCAGAGTATCTGATGGCAAATAACAAGGGAGGCGATGGGGTTTGGAGAAGGTGCGGGCAGGAGGACAAGTTGTGTCCTCTAGCTTTCTGCAGTTTTCCAAGTGAAAATACCCTAATCCGTAGTTTCACCTTGAAATTTCCATGCTCCTTTCTCAAAGAGGGAGGCTGGAATTTATAAAATTTTAAGACTGCTTGACACTGGATGTCACAGGTGCTGAGCAGCCCCCATTACTTCACTATTACATTCTTGGCAGCTTGGCTGCTTAAATAGAACTCAAACAAACCCACAAGAACACTGACAAGCACCCCTAGGTGATAAAACCTGTTACTTTGCATTTAACAGCCACACAGACCAACTGCTTCCATCGGTGTGACGCAATGCACTCTTTAACTCCTGTGCACCCCAACAAGCCCAGAGGCTCCTGAGGGAGCCTGCTGGGTGAAAAGCCAAAACAAGCCCACGCTAATAATGGGGTTACTGGTCCAATGTGAGATCTGAGCCCTGGGCACCCTGAGGTGGGACTGCCTCCTTGCCTGCATCGTGTCAAACCTACAACTGGACAGGCATCACAAAGGCATTGCAGGCAACAGCGTGTCATACTCCTAGTGCACCCTTCACGCGAGGAGCTCACACCTCCCTACCATTAGCTTTTCACCACTGCCAAAGGTGAGAAAATAGAACAGTTATTCCAGTTTTAAAATAAGAAAGCAGGGACAGAAGAGGCTATGTTAATTTTGAGACTGTACAGCAAGTGAATGAATGGCTGTGGTAGCCTTGAGGTCCCAAATTTCATCAGTGTGCTGTTTTCACGTCATCCTGCAAGAAATCCCTGGCCATGGGCAAGAGCTGGCTTGCAGGGCTCAAGGGTAGACAGCTGACGGGAGTCGTCAGTCTTCAGATGGAGAAATGGTATCTCCAGAGGTGGATGGAATAAACAATCCCTCCTGTCCACTGGGACACAAGGCAATGGATAGGTTTATCCTGCAGCAGGAGAGACCTGGATAGAGCTGGAATGAAGAGCAGACAAGTGTTCAGGGAGGATGCCCAGGGAAGTTTAAACATGGGTTATACAAAGACCACTCAGAAGGTGCAGCAGAAGACGAGATGTTCTCTCTTGGTCCCACCTTCCAATGACAAACACTGAACACAGAAAAAGAAATCTTTGATAGAAAAACACCAAAGTACATTGAGTCTGAACTCGGGTTAAGGTCCCTTTTGTCAAATAAGGGTGTAACCCAGAGCATTTGCTTTCTTTTTCCCCAGACATGGGCCAGTGCAGCTCTGCCTGCAGACACGTCTGCATCTCCACCCTCAGTCTCCGGGACACGTCAGAGACAGGACATTATGGGACATGTGGCATTGGGCTGGCAGGGGCTGGAGGCATCCAGATCACTGCTGTGCCTGTCATCCCACACACGTGGCTGCAAGGCATCCAGTGAGACATTTTATCCACTGGGAAGTGCTGTGTCAAACCCAAGGTGTTTGAAGAAGGATGTCAGCACAGATTAACCACTCCTGATTAAACTTGTCTTCCACAAGCAGCTTGAGGCCCCTTCTCCCATGCCTGACTGCCCATCCGGCTGCTGCAGACTCAGAGCCATCCCTCTGCCTCCTGACTTCCTCCAACCAATTCCAAGACTTCTGATTTTAATTCTTCTGCTGGACGGAAGCTCCAGCGCAGGAGCTTGGCACTCTGAATAACATGGACCCAGGGAGACACCGTATCCCTGCCACTTGGAGGGCGTCTGTGCTGCTCCATGTCCCACCACTACGAATCAGAGAATCAAAGAGAAGACCTCTAAATTCCTTGAGGGCAACAATTCACCCAGCACCATCATGTTCACTGCTAAACCATGTTCCTGAAGCCAGGTATGCCTATATCGACTATAACTCATTTAGCAGGAAAAATGGAAATGAACCAATTAAAATGCAAATAATCCCGACACCTTCCCACAGTTCCTCTGAGAATTCAAAAGGGCAGGATTCAGATCCTGCTGCCAGGCAGAGACCCCCAGAAATGCCCCTGTAAAGCACTGGCTGGGAAGCGTAAGCAGGGATGCTCCTGGATTCTCTCTGCATGGCAACAGCTCCCTCTGAGTGTCGAAGCTGTGCCGCTCTGATCTAGAGAGACTCAAAAGCACAAATGTCCCACGGGACACAACAGTCTGCTGATCTCTTCATTTCACCATTTTGACCGACCAGAACCAACTGAGCCAAGGGCAGAAATCCAAGACAAAGATTCAGGATTATTATAATCCTGGCTCTACCAGCTGGTACTGGGCAAGTCACCAAGTAGTGACACTTCAGCATGGCTTAATGTGGGGCAAGAGCAGGCTCAAGAGCAGGCAGACCTTTAACACACCCATCCCATGAACAGGACCCATGGTGTGGATGATGTCAGCTGTGCCCACTCTGGCCAAAAACTCGCCTGGCTCATCAGCAGGAGCAGCTCCATCAGCTTCGAGCCAACATTCACTGAATATGCTGCGGAAATAGCTCAGTTTTTCCCATTAATTATCTCTATTTTCAACCAGGAAAAACCACTCACGTCAGTACATTAGCCCTTTCAACCATGAATGACACTGTTCCCAGGGCCAGCCACCAAACATGGACACTCTCTGGACATGTCCTATATCACAGCTACTGCTCCTTCAGGCCAAGACACACCAGAGTTTCACCTCCAGAAAAAGACACACAGGTGTTTCATGGTTTGCCCCCACAAAAGGAAATGCTCCTCACATGAGCCGTGGGATGTCACTGACAGGCACGGTCCCATCATGTGTCTCGTTCTCCCCGTCCTCCTCCTCCTCCTCGCTGCTCTCCGACTCCTCGCTGGAGGAGGAATAGTCCGTCACCTTCTTCAGGGGGCGATTGGTTTCTTCGATGCGCAGCTCCCTCAACTCTTTGGCTAAAGCCGTCAGATCCTAAAGGGGATGGGGGCAAGGAAACAAGGAAGCAACGGCTGTTACATTCAGAGCAAGGGGAGTGTCACACACATCTTTCCAAAAGCCAATGCTAACAGCACGAGCAACAAGAAATAGCTTTACAGAGTCGTTACAAACATGAGACAAATGTAAGACAATGTTTGTAGCATGTAGCATTTATTAAACAAAACAAAACTGATTTACGCTCACTGAAAAGTCAATAGCCAACCTCTTCTTTTTCTCTTTGGAACGTGTATGTGCATATATATACACACACTTATATGTATATACACGACAAAATTATATTTGTTGGAAAAGGTGAAGTTCAGTCACCATCATAGTAAACTGGAAAACAACGTCACTTCAAAGATTGGCTCGGAGAATTTCTCCTGCAGGGTTTTCTCTTCTTTCAAACTTCTCAAAGAGACCCCGTAATGGTATTTATTCTGTAATAAATGCATTTGGGAAGGAAGCAATGACAGCATCTCCCATGGAGTGGTGCAATCCCCACGTCAAGAGCTGCTTCCATGGTGAGTCTCCGCTGTCGGGTGGCTGCCGAGAGGCGGTGAGGAGCACGAGGAGAAGCGCCCAGCTCAGCCAGACTTTGGAGTCACAGCTCTGAGTCAGCCACACGATCAAAAAATAATAATAATTAAAAA